>BQNB010000273.1:0-114876 GCA_026074375.1 Tanacetum coccineum | reverse complement strand
TTAAGCTATAAATAAATCAAGAAGTCTCCAATTAGTCAAACCCTATAAGCTATAGATATGGCACAAATATCTCAACGGCTCTTTAATTAAGGAAAAATCTATTAGGACTCAAACAGTACTAACGATCACTTAGCAGTACAAAGTTTGGTCTAGCAGTACTAATTTTAAGTCTAACAGTACTAACTTCATGCAGCAGTAGTAATACTTGCCTGGCAGTATTAACATAACACTGACAATACTAAGTGTGGTACCAACCAGTATTAACTCCAACCTTGATCCATCAAAGACATTTAGCACCAATGTAGACTCTCATAT
This sequence comes from Tanacetum coccineum, assembly GCA_026074375.1. NCBI lineage: Eukaryota > Viridiplantae > Streptophyta > Magnoliopsida > Asterales > Asteraceae > Tanacetum > Tanacetum coccineum. The sequence goes on along the minus strand of BQNB010000273.1, from coordinate 114,561 downwards.
ACTCTCTTTCTATTTTTAACCTCACAAAATATCTTTCTTTTTCCTCACAAAGTAGACAATTTGGGTACAGTTTGCTATCAATTCCTTAAGTTTCAAACTGTCCTCCCCACTTCCAAGTATGTAACCTCTTGAGAGAGGTGGGTCATTGGACTATTTTATAGTTTCTGGCAAACTACCAGTCATAAACAGATTTGGGAAGTCTTTACCAAGGCCGTTTGCTTTGGACTAGCCAATGCTTCATTGAAATAACTTGGTGCATTGATAACCATATAGTTTTTGATAAACTATCAACCATCAACGGATTTGAGAAGTCTTTACCAAGGCCGTTTGCTTTGGACTAGTCAGTTCTTGATGTCTGTTAGACATGGTGAACTGATGACCATTTGTTGTGTGGTTTACAACCAACACTGAAGGAACACGCTACCATCATATTCCTCCCTTCAGAGAAAGCTTCTAGCAGTCACACCAATCGATATGTACACAGCAGTACTAACTGAACCTAGCAGTATTAATTTTTGTACTAGCAGTACAAAGTTGTAACTCACAGTATCAACTAAGCTCAGCAGTATTAACCAAGTATTCATCATATTTACCCTCTAGTGTACATATAACCTCCCCTCAAATATAGCTACAGATTTAACATCCCAATGCTAACCACCAAAAAGTTAAATCTTGTGACATCAAATCCTTTGGTGAGAAGGTCTGCAACATTAGAGTCTGTGTGAATCTTGATAACTTCTATCAGTCTTTTCTCATAGCAATCTCTGATAAAATGAAATCGAATCTCGATATGCTTGGTCCTAGAATGAGCAACAGGATTCTTAATAACACTTATAGTGCTCTCATTATCAATATGGATTTTGGTGTTCATGAAATTAAAACCATAATCCATCATCTGATTTTGTATCCATAGTACTTGCCCATAACAGTTAGCAGCTGCAACATATTCTGCCTTAGTAGTAGAATTTTCCATAATAGTCTGCTTCTTGCATTGCCGAGATATCAATCTTCTGCCAAGAAATTAACAACCACCTGTTGTTGATTTTCTGTCAAGGTTGGCTCCTCCATAGTTACTGTATGAGAAAGCTTCTAGTTCAAAATGTGAATCCCTAGGATACCATAAACCTAATTTGGGTTGATGTTTAAGGTACCTAAAAATCCTTTTTACTGCATTTAAGTGTGAGACTTTTTGAGTGACTTGAAATCTAGCACAGGCACACACAGCAAACATGATGTCTAGCCTTGATGCAGTCAAATACATCAGGGAACCAATCATAGATCTGTAGACATGTACATCTACATCTTCACCATCTTCATCCTTGACCAGTGGCTTATTAGACTCAATAGGAGTAGTAGCTGTTCTGATGGACCAAAAATCAAACTTCTTAAGGATGTCAGCTACATACTTGTCCTGACTAATAAAGATTCCATCAGGTTGTTGCTTCACTTGAAGTCCCAAAAAGAAAGTGAGTTCACCCATGGAGCTCATTTGGAATCTTTTGTGCATACAGTCTTCAAACTCTGTACACATAGACTTCTTTGTAGAGCCAAAAATAATGTCATCCACATACACTTGGACTAACATAATGTCACTCTTATTCTTCTTGATAAACAATGTTTTGTCTATGGTACCTCTCCTGAAACCATTTTCCATCAGAAAAGAAGAAAGTGTCTCATACCAAGCTCTAGGGGCTTGATGAAGACCATAAAGAGCTTTAATTACCTTATAGACTTTGTTTGGATGAGCAGGATCAACAAAGCCTGGAGGTTGATGGACATACACCTCCTCTTCAATAGTGCCATAGAGAAATGCACTTTTAACATCCATTTGGTAGACAGTAAATCCCATGTATGATGCAAAGGCTAAAAATAACCTGATTGCCTCTATCCTGGCAACAGGTGCAAAAACCTCATCATAATCTATTCCTTCCTCCTGTCTAAACCCTTGTGCTACAAGCCTGGCTTTGTTTTTCACAACAATACTTCTATCATCCATTTTATTCTTAAAGACCCACTTTGTGCCAATTGCCTTTTCCCCATATAGAAAATCAACAAGTATCCAAACTTTCTGTAGTTTAAACTGCAGCAGTTCTTCTTGCATTGCTTTAACCCAACTTTCATCTTGTAAGGCTTGTGATATATTCTTGGGTTCTTCTTGGGAGAGAAAGCATGCTAACAAATAGTTCTGATGATCTTTGTGATTAGTTCTATTCTGTTTGGAGATGTAGCACACCAATGCTTGTTGTGCTGAAGAAGTCATTTGAATCTTTCCTCTTGTTTGAACTGCTAACTTAGGATCTCTTAGAATTTGATCCTTTGGACGATCCTTATGAATTTTGAGTGTGGGAATAGGACTGACATTAATGGCGTCATCCATATTGTTAAAATCAGCCACTGCACCCACATTCTCATTATCATAGGCTCAATTGAATATACCATTATTTGAATGCACCAGAATCATCTTCTAAATCAGGCATATTTTGATCAATGGGTAAATCAGCATTAGGGAGAGTAGATCCATCAATAGGTATTTTTCCTCCAAGATAGACAAATGATGATTCACCAGCATTTGCACTTATGGGAGTACTAGCAGCACTAACATATGGCGTGGTAGCAGTACTAACAGATGACCTACGAGTACTAAGTTTGTTAATACTGGAAGTTTGAGCTGCCCTCTTTTAAGATGCAATATTCCTCTTTTCTTCTTCAAAAGCTTGTCTTGTGGCATCATCCATAGCTTTAGCAACCACTTCTTGAGCAATCATCGTCTCAAGTTCATCGTGCAAGTGAAGAATACTAGTAACCTTTAATGATATTATGCAAGAACTAGAGAGAGAAGTGGGTTGGAAGGTTTCTAGAGAGAGAAAGAAATATTGAATATATGTGTGAAAAATAAGAAGTGATAATAACCAACCACCCTCTCCAAGGCATGGAGAGGGTATATAAACTACATACTTGGCTGGCCATGGGCCTTAACCAGCTTTTCATGGGCCTTGGGTCAGACTACCTTACTAGTCTAATCATATAACACACTACAGGCTAAGACTATTACAACTTGGAAGTGATCGATACTTTTCTTGTTTCCAACAATCTCCCCCTAAGGGAGGTCACTCCATTTTACAAAATTTAAACCTAGCATACTATGCTATATCTCTTAGTCTTTAGCTCGTAAACTTGACTTTCTCTTGTGAATATGTTGTAGTAATCTTTGACTTTAGGCTCGAGCTTGTTCCTTTATCTTTACTTGTAAGTGGAGATGTGATCTTGAGCACTGTGAGATCATCAACCAAGCATAATCTTGTTTCGCCATCTTGTGACTTTGTCATCTTGTGATCTTGTGACTTCTGGACCGACATGCTCATACCATTCTTGATTTGTTGACTTGGAAAGCTTTAATGTTGCATCTTTCTTGAAATTCTTTAACTTTAACACTTCGTTACTTCAAGAAAGACGTTCAGTATCAGAGTAGCAGAAGTCTTGAAACATGTACTTGAGCTTTCATGATGTCTTTATGTTTTTCGGTCGGGTATGAGCATGTGGTTATGAATCTTGTGAGTCAGCTGAAATCAGGTACCTTCACCACCATCTTTAAGTATCTTGCATTAAAATAGTTAGCAATAAAGCGGGGGGACAAATATGGATTTGTCATTCGTCCGTGTTTGGTTGGAGTAACCTTCGAATCCGTGAGGATCGACCTGTGATCAGGTAGATTTAATTTAAGAAAAATCTCCTTGGCAGGATTTCCAGCTGAGGTATAGAATCTTTCTAACACATTTGCATTAGATTCATCAAACTCAGCATGTTCTCATTATCAAAACGTCTCAAAGCATACATTACGATAAGAGTGAACCGGTGAGTTACTATCTCACCGATTGAAATAGAAAAATCGATTTGAAAATCAATCGACGTGTCACTTGCTAAAGTGGTTTTGTGACACATCGAGAGTGTTGATCATTTCAAAAATTCATCATCAATCGTCAATTCATAACCTGGAACAAGTTTGATTCTTATAGAATCGCACCATCGTTTCTTTCCAGTTGTCACAAGTTTGATTCGTATAGAATCACACAAGTTACCTACCATAAGCTTGTTTAATGCTGGCTCAAGCAGAATTTCCATCTTCATTGTGAATAAATTCACTCTGATGTTCTGGCAAAATCACAAGGATAATGCGTAGGACTCTTAATATATATATCTTGTAATTCACATTGTGTGACTTAGCAAGCAGAATTTGACAAGTGTCCTAATGAGATTTATGGATGATCTCTTTTGGCTCTAGACTCAATAGTGCACTTTGATTTTAGTGATCGGAGGCTGGAGCAGACTGCCACCTTTTCAATATCAACTAACTCGGAGTGAGAAAGTCGATAGAAATGCGTGTAATCTCCATGAGAAATGAAACAAGAGTCTTTTGAGAGACCTTGAGTGGCTAGGGAGGGTTGTGCATAGCGTCACTGGGTCCATGACAGTCTTCAATGTCAGACAACACCTTAGTGTTTCCGACAGTTTATGTATTGACCCGGTTTCTGCCTAAGTGTATGGAGGGCTTCTTTCTTTACACCCTTTATCCTTACATTTCTTTTTCATTCTTCAACCCCTTCAATGCTTACCGAGACTTCATAACTAACACCTTGTTGGGTTTGTTCCAGTGTTAGCTCCATCTCAGTCGGCATTATTCCCTTTTCTCACTTTTTCTCCTTTTATCATACCTAAGGACTTCTACACTAACTAGTGGATATCCCTGGGTAGATCCCTCCGGTTCTGGCTGGATCATGGGATTTGAATACCTATGCCTAACCACCTTATATCTCCATAAATTTAAGAACATGGCCGGTCTTTTGGGTATTCCATCACAATCCTTCAAAACCATTGAAAATTCAATCAAAGTGTTTGATATAAATATAAAAAAGATTTACACTTTGAGAGTTTTTCATTATCACTAAAAGCTCCCCCTTAACATGTGCATCGTATTCGTAGTGCATGCTAAGTGTGGAGTGCATTGAGTCCATTTTATTTGATCACATCTTTCAATACAAATTAGATCCAGGTTAATCACATTTTCTCCCCTTAATATTTTGGATATCAATTGATTAAACGTCCGGGGACAAAATGTTACAAAATAACTTATAGGAACGTTATAATGCTCCCCCTCAAATTATGAGGGATATGACAGACAAAGCAAGCTTTTTCTTTTCTTAAATCCAATCCTTGTTATCTGAGAGTTTGATCACTTTTATCAACTCTAGTTTTAACTGTTTGGAGTTCATTAGTCTTAACGGACTAACTGGTTTGCATTTCAGACAATCATCCTCTATCATTGAGTCTCCAATCCTCAATGGTAACTTGTCCTGTTAACTGATTCATAGACTGTCTTAGGTTTTTGAGTATTTGCTTCATTTGTTTTACCTACAGTCTCACTTGTTTTAGTATTAAGATCAGTTGTTTTTTACTTAATTATTTTCTTCCTAATGGCATATTCATCTAAAAACTCTGCTCAAATTGATTATGTCAGCTCTTGGTGGTTAAAAAGTTCCCTGTTATAGGAGGGGGAACAGCATGATACCCATCTGCTTTGGAAAACCTATCATTTGTTGGTGTGGTCTCTTCATCACTTGATCTGACATCAAAAACACTCAAACTAATCTCACTATTAGTTTCAGAATTGTTACTCATTTCATTCAATTGTGTGTCATATCCTAAACTAGTTTTATCTCTAGCACTCATTTGGACTGTTGAGTTAAATTCATCAAGATTCTTTGGATTGCTTCTTTATTCCCATTTTTCTATCTTTAATTTTAACTCATCTCTTTCCTTAACAACTTTCTCTAATTCCAGGTTAAGGTTGTTAATTTTTATTTCTTTGCATTTAAGCTCATAGTTTTGAAACTCATATTTTTCACCCCAAGCCAATTCATTCTTTTCATGTACAAGTATCCTAGATTCTAGTGACTCTAAGGCTAACTCATAACCCTGAATTTCTAGTCTTGCTCTGCTATGTTTTTCTCTTTCACTATCATAATTCTTTTGAAGAGTTTTAAAAGATTCAAGACATTGTTTAGAACATTTTTGTACCTCATTGTCAGAAGAACTTGATGAGCTTGAAGAAGAGATTGCCATTAAAGCATAGTTGACTGGTTCTATTTCAAAATCATTACTCCAGTCATATCCTCCTAGACCATCTTGAGCCACCAGTGCCTGTGATGAAGATTCATTTGTTGGTGCATTGCTCCTGTCATTGTCACCATAAGATCTTTTCCCTTGATTCCTTCCAGATCTGCATTCCCTAGCAAAATGCCCTTTTCTGTGACAGTTGTAGCACTCAATTTTTAATTTATCAAGTGAAACAGGTTGTTTTTCTTTGAAATCCATGTTCCTTCCTATCTTCTGAATGAATTTCCTCACTCTGACAGTCAACATAACCACCTGCCATCTAAGATCCAATTCTTCTAAGTCATCTTCATCAATCTGCTAAAAATCCTCATTTTCAAGTTGAGGACTGGTTGTTGGTTGTGCAAAGAAAGAGCACACTACATCATGAGCACATGGGATAGATGAAACTTGACTAATTCCTCCAGCAGTACTAACCCCAAAATCTCCACTTGCAGTATTAACTTCATTAGTACTACTAGTGTTCTCAAAGGAAAGAAATGACAAGTTCTGAGAAGTAGAAGTGGAACTTGAAGACCTTTTCATCTCATCTTCGTAGACCCTAAGGTTGTTGTAGAGGTCATCAATGTCTATCTTATTTCTCATGATTAGAGCAATTTGATTCCATGAAGGAGGAAGACTTCTTAGGAACTTCTGGTTGATATCTTCCTTTGATATTGGAGCACCATGAACCTCCAATTGACTTATGAGTTTTTGGAACCTATCATAAGCCTTGTCCAGACTTTCATTTGATGCAGTAGAAAAGTTTTCAAACTGATGTTTTAGAACATTTTTTTGCATCTTCTTGGATTCTTCATTACCTCCAAACCTTGATTTGATTGCTTCCCAGAGTGATTTAGCATCTGCAACATTGTGAAACTTGAGGAGGTATTCATCAGGTATTGCTAAAAGCAAGATGCTCTTAACTCTTTCCTGATTCCTTTTAGTAGCCAGTTGTTTGGCAGTCTTAGGAGCAGGAGGAGCAGATGTTTCTCCAGTTGGTGCAGGCTCTTCTTCTAGATCTCCATTGACAATAACATCCCATAGGTTATGGTCTGTGTGACATATATATTGTCGCATTCTCATGCTCCAAATATCATATTCTCTCTTCCTGATGATAGGGATTTTCATTGCTGTGATAGTAGGTGGAAGGAAGTTCTTGTTTCTACCATCTTACAATTGAGTTCTTCTTATTCAGAGTTTCCACACAAGCTCTGATACCACTTGTTGGATCGTTTACTGAATAGATCTTAACCTTTAGCTTGTAAAGGGTTTGTTCCTTTAGATAATTCTAAAGCAACAATAATGAAACACTGATTTGAACACTATTGATTATGCAGAAACTAATCAATAATGCTAAGAAGAACAATATTAAGAATCACAAAAGAACTTTATATTATCACTTGAATCTGCCTAGGTTACAGATTACAAAGACTATGATTGCTAATCGATCTCTATTGATTTGTGTAGAACTATATCTACTAACTATGCCTAGGGTTCCTTTTATAGACTAAGGAAACCCTAATTGGCTTTACAAAACGCGTTAAGAGATAATGCATATCTATTCCTAATTTATCTCATGCATATCTCATAAGCAGTACTAATACATATACACTAGACAGTATAATACTAACTAATTAGTACTAACATTAATGGCTAAGTACTAACATTGTACTTGCATTATAACTACAAAGATAGCAGTTATTAAAGACTTACTTATTTCCTCAATCTTCATTAACAACATTATGTCTTCACTAGCAGTATTGAATCTTGAGCCTTAGCAGTATTTAACTTGTTTTAGAACTTCAGAATCCCAACAGTTCTCACGTTTCTTATATATTACTTGCCATAGAGGTATTTATACTTTTATTTATTTTCATATATAATACATGTCGCGTATTATATACACTTTGTATTATTCTTTTGGTTGTTTGTCTTTGTTATATAATTCACGGTATGAGTTATATAATTGTTTATTTTTTATATATGTAATATATACGGAATAAATTACATACTTTGCGTTTACTTTTCGATTTATTTTATTTAACCAACCACCAAACTATTACAACTTGGAAATCTAAATCTTTTATCACGTGTCGCATTTGATATAATCATCCATTGGAGAACCCAAATACATTATCCTAGGCTAGTGGATCTTAGCCGTTAAGATAAACCGCAACTTCTTGGTCGAGCCGTTTCGTCTTCCGTTTATGTTGTGCATATTTGATGCCTATCCGTTTACTGTTCCACATCATCGAGGTGAGTTTATAGCCTCATGTTTACTGTTTTTTACATATATTTTTGGAATGAGAACATGCTTGTTTGCAAATGCATTTACATGGTTGATTACAAATTGGTTTACATACTCATTTACATATCTCACGATGAGATACCTCACTAGTTCTCACTTATGGATACTACAACTTGGATTTCATTCTAATGATTATGGATTAGCTTAAGTTGCATGAACTGTTAATTACTCGGAGGGTAAGCGCGAAGGTTATAAGATAGATCTTTTTGGGATTGACAATCCCCGTTCGGGTGACTAGCTATCACCGGGAACGAACATTATACCATGTCAGATCATGATTGGATTGGCACCTACGGGGCCAACAATCACATACACATGAATATTTTTATTACTGCCCGGGTGTTCTTGGAGGGGACAACCTACGATGGGTACATTCTTACTGTGCCTTGAATAAAGTGGCATACAAACAAGTCTACATCACAGTTTCATGAATTTCGGTGTGTAATCATAATCACAAATGGTGACTATTGTATTGGATACAATGGTCATGCATATATTACAAATCTTGGATTTGAACATATATTCATACATTTTGTGACTATTTAAGGATTGAAATAGGTCAGGCATGCATTACAAATCTTTAATCCAACATTTTAAATCATTTATGATACTGTAGAGGACAGAGACACTAAACATTTTACATGGATATTGTGATGACACAGTTAGACTATAATTACATTATTGGGATTTCATTTCATACTTCTACACTAAACTCATGAACTCACCAACTTTATGTTGACCCTTTAAGCATGTTTTTCTCAGGTGAATTAGATGCTTGGCTTACTTGATGTGCATTGGAGTCTAAATTGTCAAGATTTTACTCATGGATTTCTACTTACATATAAATGATTAAATCTCATTGTATTGCTTTCAAGCTTTTCATTGTGATGCAATTATGGGACAAATGTTATATCAATTTCAAGGGAATCAACAAGATTACTTTTCAAACGACACATTTAGAGGTCGTTCTCTTGTATCTTGTGCTGTTGTATTATGAAGTAACGCCCCCATACATATTTCCGCTGCGACACATTTTTGGGGGTGTTACATAGAAGGTACTGAAAGTGAATCTAATGATGAAGCAAATTTGACTGGTCCCATAGGTGAATCCTCAAAAAAGAAGAAAATGAAGAAATTTGATGTTGTCACTGAAGGAGGTAATCACATCTATTTGATAGAAGAATAGATCAAAGAGAAAATGAGGATTAAAGAATAAGTCAAAGCTGATCTGGTCAAACAAGAAGTGGAAATAAGAAAATAAGAACTGGTTGATCTTTTGGGTATCAATGTTTTGAAAGGCTTTTATAAAACTAAGTTGTAGTAAGAAAAACACTGTGACAAAATGTTGAACAGAAGGATGCAGTTAAGAATCACAAATTGTGATGTGCTTACAAGAAAGAGACCTATTACACTGAAGGTATATAGGGAAGATGGAATTGATGAAGTCATTCCTGACTTCAAAGCCAGTGACTTGCATCTCAATGAATGGAGAGAGGTAATACATGCTTATCCAAACAGAAAAGGAACTAGATGGTCCACTATTTATGGGCAAATCAAGACAAGAATGGACTATCTACACAAAACTAAAGTTGAGCTAGAAATTAACGTCAATAAACCCTTTAGTGAACAAGACCCCCTTGACAAGCTGAATGATCTTGGAAAAAAAAAAGAGAAAGCATGCTGATGATATTCATGACTACTTTAGGTCAACTAAGAAGTTTAAATCATCAATTAAATATGAAGATCATCCAGCTAGAACTGTACTGAATGAACCATGTATAGGTATGATCTTGTTCAACTCTGTTCAAAGGCAAGATTATGTTACCATTAAAGACTTTGGAGATTTCTCAAATGAAATGTTGTATACTGTACAAGAAATCTTCTTCAGACTTCATCAAGGTCCTGGGTTAGATGATCATGCCAGGACCTTCAGTTCCTTACTACTTGTTGAAGTTGACAAAAGGAACCTGAACCCCCTCAAGCAAATGAGGGTCATTGAGCAGCTGAGGCAGTAGATGTTATAATCTTTTGTAATAACTTTATCTTTTGTATTGTAATGTAATGAAAGTTAATATAAATGGTTATCAGTTTATATTGTTTAATTTTATCAATTTGCAAGAAGAAGTTGTTTGCTCACTTACTATTGATTTTAACTTAGGTTAATTGTATATTTAAATAGGGGGAGATTGTTAGGTCAGTTGCTGAGCTTTCAGTCTCTCATTAGATTTAAATATAAAATCACCTAAGTGTAAACAAGCTAAAGATAGTTCAGCTACTATTCGCTAAAGACACATCAACTTCAGTTATTCGGGTACTTAGAAGATCAAGATCATATTCACTTCAGTTTATGTAGCGGTTCAGAATCTGAAGAAGGCCTTAGAAATAGCTTCAATTCAGTTTGGTTGACAAATCCAAGCTAAACAATGTCGATCCCCTCTTAGAAGCTGAAACAAAATGTTTCTCTTCTAAAAGGTTTACAAGGCGGGAAAAAGATTGCTTTAAATTAAAAGGAATAAAGCAATCTCCTTGAGAATGAATACTTCTAAAGTTGGAATAGAAGTACGACTACTTTTCCTTAAGGAGTGTACCTAGTACCTTAAAGCATACGGTAACTCAACCACCCATTTAATGTATGCCATGTGTATTAGGTTAAACCTGTAAACCCTAAATCTTTGCGTATAAAAGGAAAGAGATGTAAAGCGTAAATGTTATCTCTTCTAATTAATGTGAAACATATTGAAGAGCATTTATCTCTCAAACAAACTAAACAGACGCTGCTAAAGCTGAAGCTTCAGTTCTAGTCAAATAGTTTGTTTTCTTATACTCATAACTTTGGTTAGAGTTTAAGTTAGAAGGAGATCACACCCCAATTGTCATTCAACCACCTTGCTATTTCGCAAGCAAGGTATGTCAGAGATTTTTTATTTGATTCTAATAAGAAAGTATACGTTGAAAAGTTACTTCTGTGTGTTTTAAACTTGTTCGTTATATTATTTACATATATCTATTTAAAGCTCACTTTGTTGCCATGGAATGTGAGTAGTTTAACTTGAAAAACCAAATATCACATTCAAGGAGACCAAAAAATGGTCCTTGATTGAGTATCATATCCATTTTATTGATATTATGTTCTGAAAACATAACAATGTCCTTTTAGATTTTGGGGAAAATAAAGCAATTCTTATATGAGTTGTGTGCCATTTAGTAACACTAATTTAGCCTTTCCCACTCCGTCTATCAAGTTTGTAGGACTTGAAATTATATCAATGTTTCCTTTGTTGGTTTTAATTCAAAAAATTTTTCTTAGATTTAAGGATAGTGTGTGTGGCACCACTATCCGCTATGCATAGATCTTCATCCTTTGCTTGATATTGTGCTCCATTGAGACTCATTTTAAGCTTCTAATATGAACATAAAGAAAAGAAATATGAGTGCACATAACAAATGTTATTTTATTTTACATGAAAAGAAAATTGATTATACACAGTTAAACAAAGTTACAAAAAGGAAATACATAGCTATTAAGATTCAATAACTTTTCTTTCAACGTTCCAAGCCATTTAAAAAGTGTCAGGCAATAAGCTGAGTGTTTGTGTTATCAAACTGATCCACATGGTCCACTTCTTTCTCTTTTCCCTTACGAGATGCTTGGTAGAACTCACATAGATGTGAAGGTGTGCGACAAGCTTTTGACCAGTGGTTCGCACTTCCACCCTTGAAACAGGATCCTTTGGGTTTTTGGGAGGTGCCAACTTCATTATTTTGTTGATTGAGATTATTAACTTGTGGAGCATGTTAAGTGTTATTTCTTTGACCACGACCACGGCCATTATGACTACGTCGGTGGTAAGTATAGTTTCGGTTGGGAAAACTGTTGTGACCATAATGGCTATGACCACGACCACGAGGGTTACCTTTTCCTCTTTTGCTTCTAATGTTTTTGTTATCATTATTGTTAACAGCATTTGCTTCCGGAAGTGCTAATGATCATGTGGGACGAGTATGATGATTTTTCATTAACAATTCATTATTTTTCTTTGCTATAAGAAGATTTACATTTAGATCAGAGTATCTCTTAAAATTTTTCAATGGATATTGTTTCTGTAAGTTTATGTTTGAATCATGGAATGTGGATAAAGTTTTCTCCAATTAAAAATCTCCTTCGTAAACAGTTTGTTCATAAAATCTGAGTGTTTGACATATTCTGAATAAATCAAAGGTGTACTCATTAACATTTTTAAAGTCTTGTAACCTTAAATTGTTCTGTTGGGTCAGTTCCTGAGTCATTCAGTCTCTCAGTAGATTTAAACATACAATCCTCTAAGTATAATCTAGCTGAAGACAAGTTCAGCTTTAGTTTGCTGAAGATAAAAGTCCAGCTTCAGTTCTTTAGGTACTTAGAAGATGAAGCAGTATCTTCACTTCAGTTTATGTAGCGGTTCAGAAACTAAAGAAGGCCTTAGCAAGAGCTTCAGTTCAGCTTGGTTGACAATTCCAAGCTGAACGATGTCGATCTCCTCTTAGAAGCTTAAACAAAATGTTTCTCTTCTAGAAGGTTTACAAGGCAGGAAAAAGATTGCTTTATGTCAAAAGGAATAAAGCAAATCTCTTTAGGAATGAATACTTCTAAAGTTGCTATATAGGTACATCCACTTTCCTTAAAAAATTGTACCTTCCTTAAAGCATGTGTGCATTAAATAGTATCTCAATCACCCATCCAATGCATGACATGTGTCCTAGGTATCCCATTGTAAACCTTAATTCCTTATGTATAAAAGGAATGCGATGTAAGGATTAATTGTTATCTCTTCTAATTAATGTGAAATACATTGAAGAGCATTTACTCCCAAACAAACTGAAAGAACCATTGGAGCTGAAGCTCAAGTGTTGGTTAATAGTTTGTACTTAAACTTGTAACTTTGGTTCGAGTTTAAGTTAGAGGAAATGAACCCAATTGTCATTCAACCGCTTTGCTATTCTGCAAGCAAAGTGTGTCATAGATTCATTATTTGATCCTAATAAGAACCTATTATTGAAAAGTTACATCTGTGTGTTTTAAACTCTTTTGTTATATTGTTTATATATATCTGCTTAAAACTCACTTTGTTGCCATGAAATGTGATTAGTTTAACTTGATATACCTAATATCATATTTAAAGTGACCAACATGCTCCATTCATCTCTAGCATAAGGGAGTAAAACTTCCCTTTGATGATTAAATCTTCTTTGTAAATCTTTCCGTAAGATGCTTGGATCATCACAATTTGAATATTCGAATTCTAGCATTTTATCAATGTGTTGATGGAGGAAAACATCAGCTTTCGCTTTGACTTCCTCTGACATTCCCATTGATTTGAGATGCCTTTTAACATTTGTCTTCCATTGTATATAATTTGTTCTAGTTATGTCAAGAGCTGGAAATTTGATTTTTTAATGTTCGACATTTTGTTGCTAAACATAAATTGAATAATAATAGAGTCAATATCAAAATCCATTTTATATATATATATTTTACTATATATATATTAATATGTGCTTACTGTGTGTGGTGTGTGTGTGTGTGTGTGTGTGTGTGTGTGTGTGTGTGTATATGTGTGTGTGTGTGTGTGTGTGTGTGTGTGTATACATATGTGTAACACCCCCAAAATGGGTCGCAGCGGAATAAGTGTCCGGGGCGTGTTACTTCATAGATCAATAACACAAGATATATATAGAACGACCAAAAAGTCATTTAAAACTGATACATTGGATTTAGCAAATATTTGTTACAAAAAGCCCGAAGCTTAACTTGTCCACTTGTTCAAAATACAAAGATTTCTAGCCCATAACAGATATACAAAATGTAATGCGACAAAATCTTTAATGCATGATATTCAAATTAAAACCACCAATGTATCCCTTGCACCTCGTGCTTATTGACCTCCTGAAAAACATTGCTTTAAAACGTCAACATGAAGTTGGTGAATTCATAGGTTTATTAAATCGTATAATGCAGGACCACGAGATTTCCCCATGACAATGCAACAAATGCAAACGTCATAAAATGTAATTACGTTGCGCTAAGCTCATGACACTGAAGCTTGACTTAATTAAATAGCAATATAAAATTGCCCACATTGCCCGTATTGATGTTTTAACCCGCAACATCCTTTAATCGACATGGTATACGTTCGTTTGGCCAGTGATAGCTAATCACCCGAACGGGGATGTCAATCCTAATAGATCTATTCATAACATTCGCGCTCACAATTCAGTAATTGACAGTTCATAATCATGGGCTCAATTGGGTTATCGCTACTTAGGCAACACGTAATCATAACATAAAATATCCACTTGTGTCCACTTATAAAAAATGCATGTTTCTCACCCCAAAACTTATAAAAAAATCATGTAAAATGAGGGGCAATAAACTCACCTCGAGTGAGTAAATTGATAATGAAATATCCCTAATGAAAACGCGTCACGCTAACGCCCGAATGCAACCTAGTTAATATAGGTCGTATGAGTACTCAAGTACTTAGACTAACAACTACCATATATAATCCTTTTTAGCTACATCATACTATCGTTCGGGCTATCATAATTAAGAGGTCATGTAGTGACGTATGAGGAGCTAGGACACTTTAAATCGTAAATCCAACAACTCGTCGATAACGCCCACCCCGAGAAGAGGCCTCATTATGAAACTCTTAGTAATTTTAGCACTTTTATTAGTCTAACCAATATTAATTCTATATAGTAATCACCATCTAATCGTTTTAGTGAAATCATATTTATAAAGTAAAAACGTTTATAAATACGCCTTTAGCGAAAATGACCTAACTTTATCGTTTTAAGTCTGTTTCTCGCGTTTCTTACGTCCACGCTTTCGTATTAAGACGAGTGATCATAATATGATGTTTTTAAGTTTTCAACATGAAACATTCCGTATTTAAGGTCACTATTTATTCCGAACTTTACTTCTATTTTTATTCTTTAGCAAAGTCGTTAATTTTACGTTTACCCGATTTGGTAAGAATTTCCTGTTCTCAGTTTTAAGTGAGCCGTATTTGGAAATCTATTCCGTCTTCATGCCTTAAGTGGTTTAATATTCTCATAATACTCCCCGATGATTATAATTTACATCATTGTCATTTTCCGTTGTGTTTTCGCGTTACGTAAATTTCTTGCTTAAAACTCGCGTTTTACCTTAAAACTTACTTTCTAAATTTTTACACTTACACTATACTTTAAATTAAATACTTATAAACTAAAAATAAAAAAAATATAAAACACCCTATATCTATGGCCTATGGCCGGTTTTACCTTCTCCACACACAATCCTTTTACACTTTCTTTAAACCTCATCATTCATTCCATATCTCTATACATGCAAACTTTTCCTTCACGTAGTTCAAAAAAAATCTCCTCCTCCTCTCTTCCCCTTGTTGCTTCCGTACACCCTTCCCCCACCACCACCACTCTCACAAAATTTCTCTACTCCTTTTAGGCATCACAACATCATCCTTAAGTTGCTTGCAAAGTTTGGTAGTTTTTCTTGAAGTTTTGAAGAAGTTATTGAAGTTTTAATGGAAGATTTTAATCAAGACTAGGTTGGATCTTGAGTTCTTGTTATTTAGGGTGTATTGAACCCTTGTGAGTCAAGATTGTGGGTGTTGGATTAGGTCTAACTCAGCCCCTAACAAGAAGAAAGCATTTGTTGGTTTTGAATTTCTTGTTTAAATCCTTTTCTCGTAAGTTTATTTCTTAATCCTTAATTTTTCATTTGATTTTGATCCTTAAAAATGGATGTTTGATTCTGGAAATTCATGTTATATAATGTATGAGTTGTGTTTAAGAGCTTGGTATGGCATTGCATATGATTGGTTAGAGTTAGGATTGATGTTTGGATAGGTTTTAGAGTAAATATTTGGGACTGTTTTGAAACAGTAGCAAAAACGTGTCATAGAAAAAATATTTTGGCTTGGAGCCTATGATTAAATTACATTTCTGGAAAGATACATGTCTTGGCATCATAGTATAGTTGGATTCCCAACCAACTCCTTGGGATGAGGGAGTTATGGTCAAAATAAGAAAATAGGTCAAATCTGGACCTATGATTAGAAAACGAGTTAAACTCCAAGTTTTTGCAATAAAAGGTTAGGTTTGAAAGATTGGATCAGTGTTAGACATCTTAAGGAAGCTATATATTTTGGCCTCACCTTCATTTCTATCATGGTTTGGGATTTATGGCCGTTTTAGTAAAGGGTAAAGTTTTTTGGAAACTTTCTGTTTTGGGTAACCATGGGTAAAACAGTCTTTTCACAAAGTTCTGAAACTTTGTAGATTATTAGTCTTACATTTTTGGAAACTAGACACAAATATATTTCCATGAGTGAAAGCCTAACAATTAGAACATTTGTGAGCTAGGAGATATGAGTCCATGAAGTCGAGTTAAAATCAGAAACTGAGTTTTTACGTCTAGTCTCAAAATTTAAAAACGTATTAGACACTTTGGATAAATTAAAAAATTAAAAGCCGAAACTTAGTAGGTGTTTATTTACCTATAAGACCAGATCACAAGTCATTTTGGGAGTAAAAAGGATTTGGGGAAGTTCTAGTGGAATGCCATGCTTATCTCGGAAACACATCTCATGATCACTTGTTTAATTTTTACGTATTGTTACTTTCTACGTACTAAGTCGCGTCACGTCTTTTAGGAGGTGCTTAGGAGTACTTCCCGCTCGTTCGAGACTCGTCATACTTCTGATCTAATTGTTCTTACAGTGAGTTCATAGCCTCGCCTTTCTACTTATAAATGTTTTTATAAACCCCGCGAGGGAGATACATGCTAGTTTTATAAATTGAACACAAGTGATTTTCGGTTGCTAGACCCGATTGTGAACTAATTGCATAAGTACCTATTGCAGAAAGGCCCCTTAATTTCATGCACTGTTAATTACCTATGATGGGTGAGCGCTAGTACATTAAGTAGATCTATTGGGCCGTGACTGCCCTGTCTGGGGTTGTGACATCCATGGCGCGATCACCCCTAAAGGACATTTTGTATTGAGAATTTCTTTAGGTATATTGCAATATTACCTAGTTGTGGGGCATGTGGTTACATATTTATAATATGTTGGTTAATGTTTCAGTGGCATGAGCTTAATGCATTAGTGATTAAAACTTGTTTGATCCACAAGTTTTCGATGATTAAAAATACTTGTGTTCACCCTTTATTTCATATAAACTCTATGGATTCACTCAACGTTTTCGTTGACTTTTTAGCATGTTTTATCTCAGGTAATCAGGGCTGATGGCTTGGAGTGGCGAATGGAGTCTAGCGCGAAATGTTTTGATTAAACTTGTTTTGGTTCCATTCATTAAAAACACTTTGTGTTATGTTTTTAAAACTTATGTTATGATGTTGTTTGGTGACGATCTTGTGGACAAATTTTCGACTCTGATCTTTCATGAATGGGACAATGTTATGTTTTAAACGTCTCTTTTGAGTCGTTCTTTATATTCTTATGTTGTTGTACTATGACTTAACACCCAAACTGTTGGTTCCGCTGCGTAATAAATTTGGGGGTGTTAAAGATTGGTATCAAGAGCTTAAGGTTATAGAGAACTAGGTCGTTTTTCAAAAACCTAAACTATAACTTTCTTTTTTTCTCGCCGGCTCTGAGACTCTCGTGGCCCTCGTCCAAGTCATAGCTTTATGATTCATATTTAACGTACTTATTGCACGTTTGGCCTTAAGTAGTGCATTACTAGTGAAATATTTATATGATAAATATTATGATATATTAAGATATATATCGATTATCATGCTTATTCGAAAAGTATTGAAAAAAATTATTTGCTTTAATTACATAAAAATGTAATTCATATACATAACAAATATTATCATTCATATTTGGTTGATTATCGATCATCACGTTCGTTCATAGAGCATCGTCATGCATTTGCATCCTCCAAGGTCGAGCCTTGACATGGTGGAATTCCTAAGTCGCTACATTAGGACTCGATGTTGTTAATGCGAAATCATGGACTGGTATGAGCAAGATGATGATGGAAGAATTCTGTCCAGATGAAGAGGTTCAGAGGCTGGAAAATGAGTTGAGGAGCCTAAAGTTGAGAGACACCAATATCGCTGCTTATACTCAACGGTTCATTGAGTTAGCGTTATTATGTCCTGAAGCAGTCCCAACTGAAAAGAAGAAAGTTAAGCTCTACATTAAGGGTTTACCTGAGAACATCAAAGGGGAAACAACTTCCTCTATGCCTACTGTGCTCAATGAAGCTGTCTGAATGGCTCATACCCTAATGGAGCAGAAGTTACAAGCCAAAGCTGAAAGAATTGTCGAAGGCAACAAGAGAAAGTGGGAGAACAACAACAACAACAACAACAACAACAACCGGAGAAATTACCGGAACAACAACTACCACAACCAGAACAACAATCAAAGACATGGGAATGCAAGGGCTCTGACCACTACTCAAAATGCGGGAGCGAACCAAACTGGGGTTGCTTCCAAATGTAACCATTGTGGGCTATGTCATTTTGATCAGTGCCCACCAAAGTGCAACAATTGTGGAAAAATAGGACACAAGGACAAGGACTGTAGAAGCAAGAATGTGGTTTCTGGTACAAATGCTCGATCAGCTGTAGTTTGTTATGAATGTGGTGAAAGAGGCCACAAGAGCAATGCATGCCCAAAGAGAGCTGATCGACAAGGTGGAAACGTGCGAGGTCAAGCGTATGTCATCCGTGATGCCGAGCACAACCAGGGCCCGAATGTCGTGACTGGTACGTTCTTATTGAATAATCGTTATGTTACAATACTGTTTGATTCGGGTGCGGATAAAAGTTTTGTGGATGTTAGGTTTAGCCATTTATTAGATATTAAACCGGCCAAATTAAATACTAGTTACGAAGTCGAACTAGCCGACGGAAAAGTAGTATGCACCAACACTGTTCTGAAGGGTTGTACTCTGAATTTACTTGACCACTTGTTCGACATTGATCTCATGCCAATAGAGTTGGGTACGTTCGATGTAATAATTGGAATGGATTGGTTGGTAGAACGCGATGCCGTCATCGTGTGTGGTAAAAAGGAGGTACATGTGCCTTACAAGAACAAGACGTTAGTTGTTAAGAGTGATAGTGGTGCATCACGATTGAAAGTGATATCCTGCATTAAAGCAAGAAAATACATAGAAAGGGGATCCCAGTTGTTCTTAGCTCAAGTGACAGAGAAAGAACCGTCAAAGAAACAGTTGCAAGACGTGCCAGTGATTCGTAACTTTCCTGAGGTGTTTCCTGATGATTTGCCAGGACTCCCACCACCTCGACAAGTTGAATTTAGAATTGAGCTTGTGCCCGGTGCCGCACCTGTCGCGCGTGCACCATACCGTTTGGCACCGTCTGAATTGAAAGAATTGTCAGATCAATTGAAGGAACTATTAGAGAAAGGGTTTATTCGCCCGAGCTCTTCACCTTGGGGAGCTCCAGTGTTGTTCGTTAAGAAGAAGGACGGATCATTCCGTATGTGCATCGATTATCGCGAGCTAAATAAGTTGACAGTCAAGAATCGGTATCCACTTCCGAGGATTGACGACCTGTTTGATCAACTTCAAGGTTCTAGCGTATACTCAAAGATCGATCTACGGTCTAGTTATCACCAACTCCGAATTAGAGAAGAAGATATCCCCATTACGGATTTTCGGACTAGGTACGGTCACTATGAATTTCAAGTAATGTCGTTTGGTCTAACCAACGCCCATGCGGTATTCATAGATCTAATGAATCGAGTATGCAAGCCATACCTCGATAAATTTGTGATCGTATTCATTGATGACATACTTATCTACTCTAAGAATAAAGAAGAGCATGAAAAACATTTGAAGATCATGTTAGAGTTACTCAAGAAAGAGCAATTGTACGTCAAATTCTCGAAGTGCGGATTCTGGCTTGAGTCAGTAAAATTTCTCGGTCACATGATCAACAATAGAGGTGTTCACGTGGATCCTGCGAAGGTTGAGGCTATCCGAAATTGTCTGCACCGACAACACCGACATAAGTAAGACAATTTTTAGGTTTAGCCGGATATTACTGAAGATTCATCGATGGTTTTTCGTTAATTTCCAAGCCTCTAACTAAATTGACCCAGAAGAACAAAAAGTATGAATGGGGTACAGAAGAAGATGAAGCATTCCAGACCTCGAAGCAAAAGTTATGCTCCGCTTCTATCCTAGCTTTGCCTGAGGGAACTGAGAACTTCGTTGTATACTGCGATGCGTTGCATAAGGGTTATGGAGCTGTTCTGATGCAGAGGGAAAAGGTGATTGCGTATGCCTCTCGACAACTGAAGAAGCATGAGGAAAACTACACGACCCATGATTTAGAACTGGGTGCTGTAGTGTTTGCACTTAGACTCTGGAGACATTATTTGTATGGTACTAAGTGTACTGTGTACACAGATCATAAGAGTCTACAGTACATTCTAGATCAAAAGGAGCTCAACATGAGACAGCAGCGATGGATTGAACTTTTGAGTGACTACGATTGTGAAATCCGTTACCATCCTGGTAAGGCTAATGTAGTGGCCGACGCCCTGAGTCGAAACAGAGAACCAATAAGGGTTAGATCTTTGGTAATGACGGTACACACTAATTTACCTGAGAGAATACTCAATGCGCAAACTAAGGCGATGAAAGAGGAAAACGTGAAAGCTGAAAATCTGGGAAGGCTGATCAAGCCGATATTTGAGACCCGTTCTGATGGAATCCATTGCTTTGAAGGGCGAATTTGGTTACCGTTGTTTCGGGGATTACGGGATTTGATCATGCATGAATCGCACAAATCTAAATATTCCATTCACCCGGGGTCAGACAAGATGTATCAAGACTTAAAAAAGCTCTATTGGTGGTCGAACATGAAAGCTGAGATTGCCATCTATGTCAGTATTTATTCCAAACTTTACTTCTACTTTTATTTTTAAGCAAAGTCATTAATTTTACGTTTACCCGATTTGGTAAGAATTTCCCGTTCTTAGCTTTAAGTGAGCCGTATTTGGGAATCTATCATGTCTTCGTGCCTTAAGTGGTTTAATAACCTCATAATACTCCCCGATGATTATAATTTACACCATTTTCATTTTCCGTTGTGTTTCGCGTTTACGTAAATTTTTTGCTTAAAACTCGTGTTTTACCTTAATCCTTACTTTTTATTTAATTATACTTACACTATACTTTAAACTAAATACTTATAAACTAAAAATGAAAAAATATATATAATCATCCCATTTCCTAGGCCTATGGCCGGTTTACCCTTTCCCACACACAACCTTTTTCTCACTTTTCTATAAACCATCATATCCTCCATTTCTCCATACATGCAAAACTCTCCATTTTACCTAGTTAAAAAAAAGTAACTCCTCCTTTCTCTTCTCCTTCTTGCTTCCGAATCTACCACCACCACCACCTTAATCTTACAAAAATTGTCTTCTCCTTGTTATCATCATAACATCATCCTTAAGTTGCTTGCAAAGTTTGGTAAACTTTCTTGAAGTTTTAAAAAAGTTATTGAAGTTTTAATGGAAGATTTTAATCAAGACTAGGTTGGATCTTGAGTTCTTGTTATTTAGGGTGTATTGAACCCTTGTTAGTCAAGATTGTGGGTGTTGGATTAGGTCTAACTCAGCCCCAACCAAGAAAGAAGCAATTGTTGGTTTTGATTTTCTTGTTTAAATCATTTTCTAGTAAGTTTATTTCTTAATCTTTATTTTTTCTTTTGATTTTGATCCTTAAAATTGGATGTTTGATTCTGTAAATGCATGTTTGTATGATGATAAGATGTGTTTAAGAGCTTGGTATGGCATTGCATGTGATTGGTTAGAGTTAGGATTGATGTTTGGATAGGTTTTAGAGTAAATATTTGGGACTGTTTTGAAACAGTAGAAAAAACATATCATAGAAGAAATATTTTGGCTTGGAACCTATGATGAAATTACCTGTATGGAAATATACATGTCTTGGCATCATAGGATATTTGGATGCCCAACCAACTCCTTGGGATGAGGGAGATATGGTCAACATAAGAAAATAGGTCAAATCTGGACCTATGATTAGAAAACAAGTTAAACTCTAAGTTTTTGCAATAAAAGGTTAGGTTTTAAAGGTTGGGTCAGTGGTAGACATCTTAAGGAAGCTATATCTTTTGGCCTCACCTTCATTGCTATCATGGTTTAGGAATTATGGCCATTTCCGTAAAGGGTAAATGTTTTGGAAACTTTCTGTTTTGGGTAACCAAGGGTAAACAGTCATTTCACATAGTTATGAAACTTTGTAGATTATGAGTCTTACATTTTTGGAAACTAGACACAAAGAGCTTTCCAAGAGTGAAAGCCTCACATTTAGAACATTTGTGAGCTAGGAGATATGAGTCCATGAAGTCGAGTTAAAATCAGAAACTGAGTTTTTACGTCTAGTCTCAAAATTTAAAAACGTATAGTACACTTTGATAAAATAAGAATTAAAAGCCGAAACTTAGTAGGTGTTTATTTACCTATAAGACCAGATCACAAGTCATTTTGGGATTAAAAAGGACTTGGGGAAGTTCTAGTGGAATGCCATGCTTATCTCGGAAACACATCTCATGATCACTTGTTTAATTTTTACGTATTGTTTCTTTCTACGTACTAAGTCGCGTCACGTCTTTTAGGAGGTGCTTAGGAGTACTTCCCGCTCGTTCAAGAATCGTCATACTTCTGATTTAATTGTTCTCTCGGTGAGTTCATAGCCTCGCCTTTCTACTTATAAATGTTTTTATAAACCCCGCGAGGGAGATACATGCTAGTTTTATAAATTGAACACAAGTGATTTTCGGTTGCTGGACCCGATTGTGAACTAATTGCATAAGTACCTATTGCAGAAAGGCCCCCTAATTTCATGCACTGTTAATTACCTATGATGGGTAAGTGCTAGTACATTAAGTAGATCTATTAGGCCGTGACTGCCCTGTTTGGGGTTGTGACATCCATGGAGCGATCACCCCTAAAGGACATTTTGTATTGAGAATTTCCTTAGGTATATTGCAATATTACCTAGTTGTGGGGCATGTGGTTACATATTTATAATATGTTGGTTATTGTTTCAGTAGCATGAGCTTAATGCATTAGTGATTAAAACTTGTTTGATCCACAAGTTTTCGATGATTAAAAATACTTGTGTTCACTCTTTATTTCATATAAACTCTATGGATTCACTCAACGTTTTCATTGACTCTTTCGCATGTTTTATCTCAGGTAATCAGGGCTGATGGCTCAGAGTGGCGAATGGAGTCTAGCGCGAAATGTTTTGATTAAACTTGTTTTGGTTCCATTCATTAAAATCACTTTGTGTTATGTTTTTAAAACTTATGTTATGATGTTGTTTGGTGACGATCTTGTGGACAAATTTTCGACTCTGATCTTTCATGAATGGGACAATGTTATGTTTTAAACGTCTCTTTTGAGTCGTTCTTTATATTCTTATGTTGTTGTGCTATGACTTAACACCCAAACTGTTGGTTCCGCTGCATAATAAATTTGGGGGTGTTAAATAATGATTTTATCTTATTTCCCATGTTCAATAAGCTTATTAGGGTCTGTTTTATGTTTGGCTTATTCCATAAGCAAAATAAGCTGCGTTATTGGGCCGTTTGGGCTCGATACAAGCCCGATAAGGGTTCTAGGGGTTCGGGCTTATTACATTATGGTCCATTAGCTTCTTAAGTTTATAACAAGCCTTTTAAGCTGTTTGAGCTCACAAATAAGCCATGTGAGCTTATTTCTGGCTTTAGGGTTTCGTGGGTTCACGACGTGGACTAGCCAAGCCCAATATGGATCCGTTTCTTTTTATAAGGTACTAGGGATCCACATTAGTTGCAACAAATTTGTAGGACTCCTAATAAGCATGTTGAGCTTATAAATAAGCCGTGGCTCACCGGGTGGACTTGTTGGGCTAGTTTGGCCCGATAGGGTCCATTTGGTTCATTAAGGTTCTATTTAAGGCATGCTTGTTATACATGTAGCCTAATAAGTTTCCTAACTTAACAATAAGCTCGAATGAGATTATGATAGGCTACGGGTTTCCACTGTTTGGGCTTGTTGGTCCGGTTGGGCCCAAGCCGTGAGCTTATGTGGGTCATACAAGGTCTATGGTTTTCCCTAGCAATTTATGTGTTATGAACAATATGGTCTAGTGTCCTAAGTCGTGTATTCATCACATGTATACGTCGTGCATTACATGCATTCGTATGTCAAGGTTGCATATAAAATCCCAAGCCATCGTAGCTTGTTTACCATGAAAGTTTACGTATTGATTTGTTAAAAGTTCGTATATAAGGTATATGTACACCTCGAGGCCCAAGTTTTTATATAAACAAATGGTTTAAAGCCTTCGCTTGTTAATAATCTCATAGATTATGCGTTTCCTTGCACACTTTCACCACACAAGTCGTTATACGTAATGGTATTGCGTATAACTAGCACGTTTCTTATTTAACATGCGTGAAATTACTCTAGTGCATCATATATATCCATACGCGACATATAATCTAGATAACAAGGAAAACATGTATAGTACAATTGCCATAGGTTCGAATACGACTTACAAGTGGTCCTAGAGCTTGTTCTCGAGCGTGTGTGTAAAAAGAAGCTACTCACGTGTGAGACCCAACCCAAAATACTAACCCAAGCTTCAAAGCTTAATGTATACTCAAACCCTAGCTCGCGTAAACCCTTGAGGTCGCGTATGTAAACCCTAGTGAATATATGTTGACTCGAAACAAGATGTGTGGGTGTGCTTGGGTGCGGTTTGTGACCCGAACAAGAGAAAAGAGTATATGTGTTTCTTGTTTGAGTGAGAGTGAGTTGTAAGAGTGTTAAATGTTAAGTGTGAGTGTGTATTTATAGGTAATGAGCTAGTTAACTCTCCTAGTTTCACAAATAACCCAACCGAACCAAATTCGTACCATAGGAGGTGGTTTTTGAAGTTTTCTAGTTAACTACACCTTGTTTTGTTAAACCACACAAGTACAATCTTTAATTACTTGCATGATGTACAAGATTTACTTAGCTAGAGAAATCTTATGGTTTGTGTGCTCATTTCTCTTTAACCGCGGCTAAGAAGGGATCCAAGGAAGGAAATGGTCATTACCCAATGGATAATTTGTCATTAGGAGACCATTAGGACATTCATTTATTGAACCATGGTTGTACTAGTACTTGTAGAGATATTGGTAGGATTCTTAAGGATTTGTGTGTGGTTTTGATGGTTAGCCGTGGGTAGCCAAGAGAAAAGAGCAAGAAAAGTTGTCATCCAATGTGCATTAGGCTAACTAGGAACATTTAAGTACAAGTCTTAATTAATCCTAGGTTGTACATGTACTTAGGAGATATTAGGAGATTTTCTAGTTGTTTTGGACCCATAACCGGCCCTAGGGGGTTATGTACACAAAATCTATTTAATTTTTGAGTTTAGGTTTTAAAAGTGGGCATTGGTTTAAGTCTAGGTAAGTCTAGGTGTTTCCGGGGTATGTCCAAATGTATTTTATTGCGAAACGTAGCCCTTTTACGTGACCAATAAAAATAAAATACGCAAAGTACATAATTATCTTCTGAATAATCATTTATTACTTGGTTGATGCAAACCTTAATTTATTTGATGATCATTTACATTTATTGATTATTTCTAGTCTACGTGATTTAGCTCAAAAGTAAAATTAAAAGTAAACGCGTATCGGACTAAAATAAATAGTGACAAACAATATGAGTCGTAAAATTACTTAAAATTAAGAAATGTTACTGTAAGGATTCAGATCATCCCACTGATTCTAATCAAATACCCATTACTGATCAACCATCTACATCCTCTCAACCCAAGCAGAAACAAAAGTCTAAGAGGAGACAGAGAAAGGAGGCAGAGGTTCCTTAAGATGAGACTGAGCATGAGGAAAGTGTATCCACACCTTCTAATGATCCACAACCTAGTGGTGAGGATAGCATGCAACTAAATGATTTGATGGTTTTATGTACCAAATTACAAGCACAGGTTCTCGGTTTAGAAAAAGCAAAGGATGCTCAAGGAAAGGAGATTGTTGCTTTGTAGAAGAGGGTCCAAAGGTTGGAAAGGAAGAAAAAGTCAAGAACTACAGGTTTAAAGAGACTAAAGAAATTTGGTATGTCTATAAGAGTTGAGTCCTCTAAAGATCAAAAGAGTTTGGGTGATCATGAAGATGCATCTAAATAGGGGAGGAGTATTGAAGATATTAATGCTGATGTTGAGGTAACTTTAGTTGATAAAACTAAAGAAAGGTAGGATGAGGATTTAATGTTTAATACTGGAGTTTTGGATACTGATGAGATGCCTGTAGAAGCTAAAATTGATAAGAAAGATGAGCATAGTACAAAGCTTGATGATAGTACTGCTGGTGAAGCAGTTACTACTGCTAGTGTTGAAGGTAGTGATGCTCCTACAACTATTGAGGAAATTACTTTGACTCAGACACGTATTCAAATCAAAGAAGCTAAGCCTAAAGTTGTTACTACTGCTGCTACAACAACAATAACTACAAGACCCAAGGTTTGAGGGGTTGTAGTACAGGAGCCAAATGAATTCAGAACTTCACAAGAATCACTACCTTCAAAGATGAGCAAAGTATAAAGCTTGATGATAGTACTGCTGGTGAAGCAGTTACTACTGCTAGTGTTGAAGGTAGTGTTGCTCCTATAACTATTGAGGAAATCACTTTGGCTCAGACACTTATTCAAATCAATGTAGCTAAGCCTAAAGTTGTTACTACTGCTGCTACAACAACAATAACTACAAGACCCAAGGTTAGAGGGGTTGTAGTACAGGAGCCAAGTGAATTAAGAAATTCACAAGAATCACAACCTTCAATTACTAAAGATAAAGGGAAGGCAATCATGATTGAGCCTGAAGTTCCTTTAAAAAGAAAAGATCAAGTTGCTCTTGATGAGCAAATGGCAAAAGAAGCTCAGTTGGAGGCTGAAATTATAGAAGAAGAAAAGCTTGCAAGGAAACAAGAAGAAGTAGCCAATATAGCTTTGATTGAGTCATGGGATAATACACAAGCTATGATGGAGGCAGATTTTGAGTTGGCTCAGAGACTACAAACAAAAGAACAAGGAGAAATAACTATTAAAGAAAGATCAAGACTGTTTGTAGAACTTATGAACAAAAGAAAGAAACACTTTGCAATTCTTAGAGCTGAGGAGAAGAGAAGAAAGCCACCAACTAAAGCTCAAAAGAGGAATCAAATGTCTACCTATCTTAAAAACATGGGTGGATACAAGCATAATCAGTTAAAGAGCAAGAGCTATGAAGAAATTCAAAAGATGTTTGGTAATGAGATGAGGAGAGTGAATACTTTTATACCTATGGATTCTAAGGTAGTTAAAAGTAAGAAGGAAATAGAAGAAAGGTCCAAAGGTACAGAGGATGAACTAGAATCTGACAAGTTAAAGAAAGCAGAAAGTGATAAGGAAAAAGCTAAAGGCAGCAGAAAGAAGATGCTTGGAAGGAAAAGAGCAGGGAAAGAACAACAACAAGAATCTTCAAAGAAACAAAGAATGGAGGAAGACAAAGAGTCAGATGAAGTTGAAGAAGTTGAAGAAGATGATGAAGCTGAGCTGAAAAAGCATTTGGTGATTAAAAAGGATGAAGATATAGCAATTGATGCTATACCACTTTCTACCAAACCACCTGTGATTGTTGATTACAAGCTTCATAAAGAAGGTATGATGGTACATTATCAGTTGATAAGAGCAGATGGAAGCTCCAAGAGATATTCTTCAATGGTTAGAATGCTTTAGGACATTGACAGAGAAGATTTGCTGACTCTTTGGAAGCTAGTCAAAACAAAGCATGGTGATATAAGGCATGAAGATGAACATGAAAGAGTGATGTGGGGAGATTTTAAAGTCATGTTTGAACCAGACATTAGAAGTCAAGTATGGAGAGATCTACAAGGTTATACAGTGACTGTTTGGAAATTGTATGATTCATGTGGAGTACACTTTCTCAGGTTTGCAAATGTGCACATCTTCATGTTGGTTGAAAAGAGATACCCCCTCACACCAATAACAATTACCAATATGTTAAACAAGAAACTTTAGACTGATCATTTTAATAAGATGTGCTATCAACTGCTCAAGCTTATGGTAAAGCAGAAAAAGGGACAATAAAAGGTTTGAATGCATCTTTCTGAGTATGTTGAAGACTTTTAAAGAAGAAACTTGAAGTTTTAGAAGATGAACATCAAGTTTAGGGGAGGATTGTTGGGACTTAAAAGACTTCAAGGATTCTTAGAAGTTACTACTACTCAGTGCTGCTGGTGAAAAGATTACAACTGCTGATTACAACTGCTTGAAGACTTTCTACTATCAAGAGGATAAAGACGAATTAAAGAGATAAAGATTGTTTGGAGAACAAGAATACTTGTGAAGATAAGTATTGAGATATTTATGTACAAGATATACATAATGTATTTATTTAAAAGATTATGTTTATGTTTAGAAAAGATTAAGATATCTTAGGAATGTATTGTAAGCCGACTAAGACTCCTTAGTCTATAAAAGGAGGCTCTAGGGCATTAGTTGAGATATCAGTTTTGCATATAAGTTTTCATAGTTGTCAAGTCGATTCAGAAAAGCTTCAAGGTTGTAAACCCTAGTACTAAGTAAAGAGTACTCGTATTATTGATCTAATAATATTGGAGCGTTTGGTTATATCTTTGTTTATTTAAGATTACTGTTTTATTCATAATACTTCTAGGTATTAAGGTGTAGATTCCGTATACACTTTAGTATACATACAAAGTTTCTACAACAAGTTATTTTGGATTTATCCAAGGTAATTTAACCTTAGACAACCTAAGGAATCGATCTAGAATTGGGATCAACATGTTTGACTATTTTTGACCACTTATGCTTATTTTTTAGAGCATCATGTCGAATCTTGCTTTCCCCGATCATATACCTGCTTCACCAGATCACTTACCGGCTTTGCCTGATGACGTACCCGAGTCACCCGAGCAGGTACCCGCATCCCCAAATCACATGTTTGCATTTCTAGATGATGAGGAGGATCCCAAGCTGGATATCGATGAGGAGGATCCCGAAGGATCAGGAGATAGGTTTTGAGGACGAAGTGAATAAGATGAGGATTAGTTGATGGCTCTAGTAACACCTCCTATAGTTACTCCACCGATTAGACCACCTATTTCACTCTCGGATGCTCCCCCTATCGATTGACCCTATCATGTTACCCGATTATCAGAC
Source organism: Tanacetum coccineum (assembly GCA_026074375.1). Lineage (NCBI taxonomy): Eukaryota > Viridiplantae > Streptophyta > Magnoliopsida > Asterales > Asteraceae > Tanacetum > Tanacetum coccineum. Next base: position 84,774 of record BQNB010000273.1, on the reverse strand, counting down.
CATCACTTCTGTCTCTACACCACAAGAGGATGTTCATGTCTAGACTACGGTCAAGGCCAGGTTGGATGACGACAGTGAGATGATTGGGGAGATGTATGGGCACCTACTGGATATTCCCTTATAAGGCTCGAGACCATAGAACAGGACATTAGAGCAGTACGGGAGAGTAGCTTACTCGCTCAGCAGGACATAGGTGGACTACAGACTGCCTTGAGTGATACTCGTGAGTGAGTTATGGAGGTAAATGCTACACATCAGGCATTAGGCACGTATCAGGATGGGCTCATGTCTGCACAAGAGCAGATTACAGCTTTAGAGGACCGTTTATCGCGTATCGAGGCCAGTAAGATGGCACTTAGGACGCGCGTCAGGATGTTGGAGGATGGCATAGAGGCCCATATTAGAGCCTTAGAGTTGCGCTCCGGTCTATAGATTGATAGATTATCGTCATTGTAGCCTTACTTTTGTACTTACTAAACTGAGAAGTCTTAGTTAGTAGGATTTATAGACGCTTGTAATAGTTTTTCAATCATGTCAAACGATGTAACAAGTAACAAATCTATAATGTATGATGGTGATTTTGCTATTTTATGATGTTGATTTATGTTATCTTGTGATGATATTCTATGTTGTTGTGGTTATTTATATCATTATACTATCTTTACATATCTTGATCTCAATTATCATGCAAATTCTGATTGTGTTGTACCCTTTGTGATGTTGATAGAGTTATGCCACCAAGAAGGATGAACCGAATTGCTATCGAGTAACTCGTTGCTAAGCGCGTGGCCGTAGCACTTACAGAATACGAGGCGAATAGGGCCAATGCAGCTAGAGGGCCTGAAGCTACTGGGCTAGCTAGAGGCGTTATAGGAAAGAATATTGCACCTGAGGTTCGCAGTTTTACTTACAAGAACTTTCTAAACTACAATCCCTACACCTTTAGTAGAACTGAAGGCGTGGTGGGAATGTGTAGATGGTTCGAGAAATTAGAGTTGGTTTTCTGGATTAGTACTGTTTCAAGGTAAACAAGGTCAAGTTTGCTACTTGCACCTTACAGGGTCGTGCCCTAACATGATGGAATGCCTATGTTTAGTCCGTGTGACGATGCTGCTCAATTAACTTCTTGGGCTGAACTGAAAAAGATGATGATTGCAGAGTACTGTCCGAGAAACGAGTTGTAAAAGATGGAGCAAGAACTCTTAAATTTAACTGTGAAGGGAAATGACATTACTGGGTACACCAACCTTTTTACGGGTTGGCATTACTATGCCCTACTATGGTCTAGCCCAAATACAAGAAGGTTTAGAGGTATATCTGGGGACTCTTCTTGGAAATTCAAGGGAATGTTACCTCGTTTAAGCCCACCAGTATCCATGATACCATCTGTATGGCACATAATTTAATGGACTAGGTGGTTTGCGCCAAAGCTGGAAGAGGCAATTATAACAACAAGTAGAAGTGGGAGGACCACTAAAGAGGCAATGACAACAACAACAATAACCGCAACAACAACCATCATCATCAATAAAACCAAAGGCAAGAAACTGTCAGAGCTTATGCTGCTGCCCCAGCTGAAGGAAGGGGTTATGCTGGGAACCAACCACTGTGCAACCGATGCAAGCTACATCACACTGGCCCATGCATTGTTAGGCATAAAAGTTGTCAATAGCTGGGCTACCAAGCTAAGGATTATAGGAGTAAGGCCCCTCTTACTGGTAGCAACATGTAGCCAGTAGTAACTTATTTTGGATGTGGAGAAAGAGGACTGATGTGTTGTTATGTGGTATTTATTTATGATAGTTCAAGTTTTAAATTTATATTTTGCCGATTTAAATAAAAATAACACTTTAACTGGCAGTGTACCCGGTCGGTGGTAGATTCATGGTAAGTAGGGTGTCGAACACATAAAGCCAGGTTAAATCTCTTAATTTATTTATATTTTGGTTATCTAATCTAAGTTAATTCTAATCTAAGTCAAACCTATGCTAATCTTATGTTAGTTCTAATCCTAATTCTAACAGGTAAAAGGAGGGGGGGGTTTAGCCTGAGAGACTGGCATGGGTTTGTTTTGTGACTACAATCAATTCAAGACACTTTAACCTACGCAAGAAAATTAACAGAAGATAAAAGAGCGGTCGAGCCTTATAATAGAAAACTGTATTAGCCATCATTAATCCGATTAGAAGTTGGTTTGTTTATTAAGTGCAATGATTACTTATCTCAAAGAGGCATATCATTCTTAGACTTAGGCGGGACTTCATCCTAAGATCTAGATACATTAATTCTGTCACATTTAAAGCATCAGCATAAAGCATCCTTATTACCTGATTATAATCTATCTTACGGATTAAAGCAATGGTGAGCTTGTTAAACCCTAGCTCATAGAGACTTTACCCACTTACTGCTTAATGACAGTTTATACACTACTAGTCTACTTGTCTAACTATCTAATGGAATCAGAACAATATTTGTTGAATTATCTAGATTCACCTATTAGTCAACATGTTCAATAAACCAAAGGTAATTTCTGTTAACTAGTTAAGCCAGAAGCGTATCCTTAGCACGATTTTTGAAGGACAATATTTGTGATCCTATGATTCTAGATGTATAAATCACTATATGGAGAGCTATCTCGGCATCTAGATTACTTGGTCCTTATCACTAGATCCAGTTGAATGATAGGTCGCATAAAAAAGCACGTAAACAAGTATGAATTGATAAACATAAACAAGCATGCAACGATAAATTAAGCAATCGAGCTATAAACAAAACCAAACATTCAGATCTTCATAATAATGGCTAATACCCGAAGGTATTAGCCTTCAAACATCATAATTAATACAAGAGTAATTGTTTTAGCTAAGGTAAACTAACCGAGTTAACGAATGATATAAAAAACTAAACGATTACAAAAGTATAAGAAATTACATGTTGTCTTCTATGGATTGGAATGCGTTGCAAGACCTCTTCTGCTATTTTTCTCCTCTGATAATTGACTTTTATGGTTTAGGTATCGAGAATAGGATTTAGCACACTTAAAACTTGTTTTGAGTTTTCTATTTATACTGTATTGAAGTCGGTTCAATACGGCATATCTAATGGATTGGATACGGCATATTAGAGTTTCTTGGAGTAGGGACCACGTTTGATATCTTCCAGAATATTCACATACTATATCTTGAATATGGCGTATAGGTCTTCTCTGGATACGGCGTATTGAGCTTGTTTCCTTTGTGGTCTTTGGTGAGTGCAGGCACGGATACACCGTATCTTCCTTGATGGATACGGCGTATTGGTCTTCAGAATAGTAATCTTCAAAATATCTTCGCTTAAGCTCCAGAATGCGCGCCTTTGCTAATATTCACCAAGTACTTCGTAATTACTGCAATTCTTAAATATGAACGATTAAGTAACAATTCTTTGCAATAATTATACAAAATAGGTTAATAACATGGGATAAATGATGCTATAAAATAGACGTTATTTGATGTCATCAAATATCCCCCCACTTGAATCCTACTTGTCCTCAAGTAGCCTTTAGAAGTCTATAAAAATGTATCCATAAGGATATTTTCCGTTAAAGCATTTATTTGATCTATTACAAGTACACAACCAAACACGTCACAAAGTAGGAAGATGAAAACACTCAAATCACTCAACTAATATATGTGGTAACATGTAACTAATTCGCTCATTGCTCAGTCGTGACGAGTATTCTATTATAAGCTTGGCAAAGATACACATCTCCACCACTAAAGCTAAGGAGTAACAAGTTTATAAAGGTAAATATGGGTTTTTAAGATAAGTCTCAGGGTTGATCATTCTACAATCTTTCACCAGAAGTACCATTCTAACAAGGCAGCTGAAGCACACATACATGGCCATAACGACAGAATAGACATGTGTGTTCGATCACATCCTCATTCGAATTTAACCAACGGTTAGGATGAAGAATGATATAGGGTAGGGATCTTCTAACTTTCACATATAGTAATAAACCAACAACGCAACTGAGACATACATACATGGCCGTAACGATGGAATAGACATGCACGCTCGATCACATCCTCATTCGCGTAAAACCTATGGTTAATGATTAGGAAAGGGAATTAAATTGTTGTTAAATAAAAATTACGAAACAAATAGATTAAGTCTAAAATACAAGTTGCTAGACACTTTTTCCTGACCGTTACCATGATAAAGACACAACTATTTACAATGTCTTGATCATAGATAAAAAACACCAACCTAAGTTGGCGTTCCCATAATGGTGAACTTTCCAATCATCCCATTCTTTACATACTTTACAAGGCAAGTGACGATATCTTCCACTTTATATAATACTCTACATTGTCGATTTGTATCAACGAATAATCGATCCTTCGTGTAAATTCCTTTGGTAGTTGTGAAACAATTATCTTCAAACTTTTCCTTCTCTTTTTTTGGATTTTCTAATTTTTTGGATTTTTTTTGCTAACACTATACTACGAAACTCAGTATAGTTTCACCATCTTCACTATCATAATAATTCTGGATAATTCCTTCGATAATTCCTTCATTCTTCGGACGTACCATTAATTGTGATGGTAGTAAAAATACATGAGTTTTGACTATAATATACATTTCCATTTGTGATGTGCGAATTTCTTCCAACCGTACCAAAATTGACACAAGACTTGGGAAATACATACTTTACACTTTAAGCAAATAGCAACTATAAAATAAACTTAATCTAACAGGGTAGGCTAAGGTGTAAAGGTGTAATGAAACAAATAATTAGTGTATTTCTTAAAGGATTGGCTCTATGGGTTGTTCTAGCGGCATCTTACTCCTAAAATAAGAGTAAACAAAGGGTTTATATGGGGGTTAACTAACCAGTGTAGTTACTTAATAAGCAACATGTAAAGGCAATTTGGGTGTAATCCTAAATTTACCAATTTAAACAAGTTACTCCATCTAAATCCATAGTACTTATCACAACGGTCTCGAATAGATATACCAAGCCGAGTTCTAAAGTATACTACATCACCGGCATACTCATATTTTATGAAATTTAGGTAAACATTTGGAAACGGATAAGGTTAAATCCTCACAATATCTATCAAGGGTTATTGTGTGCGGGTTATGTATCAAGTAATTTCACAAAAGTATGCTTGAAATTTTTTTAAATTTGAGCATAATTTAAGTATTTTATTGTGAAAATTAGGACAAGTAAAACATTCTAATTCCATCCTCCCACTTGAATTATACAACGTCCTCGTTGTATAGATAAAATATTAAATACGGGAATTAAAAAGAATTAAAATGAGAAACTCCCCTGATATTTGCTCGGTAGATTCTCCATCTTGAGTTTATTAGCAAGATTTGTGTTGAACAGCCGTCTTGAAGTTTCAAGACTCCAACACTTTAAGATCTCTAGATTTGTAAATTCTTCACCAATATTCGTCGATATTTCTTTGCTTCCAAGGTCCTGTATAAAATATAGGAAAAACATGTGCATTCCTATCTTGGTACCTATGGTTAATTTAAACTAAATTAAACAAACTAAATACGGGCCAGTCTGGTGAATACGCCGTATCATGTGCATGAATACGCTGTATTGCCAAAAGTGACAATAATTTTTTTAAAGTGCATAAAAAGTAAAGACTGATAACGTCCAGACAATCAATATGCCGTATGATATGGAGCGGATACGCCGTATTGATGTCTGGGAAGACAGACTCGATAAAACTAAATAACAATCCAGGTTGTCTCTCGGGAAGCACTTTTGTTTACAGCGAAGTCTTTAAGTTAGAATTTTCTTCAGCTTCCTTCATTCTATCTCATGCACGCTAACGTGCCCACGTGTGAGCCATTCTTCCATCTTCGAATCTCGAATGTAATCGGGACCTTAATTCAATACTCCTTTATAGAACCCCTTAAGCTTTTGGTATGGATGCGAGATTTCATTCATCTTATCCTCTTCACTTACCTTTAGTAATTGTGGAATCTTGTTGCATTTCTCATTAATATGATGTTTAAACCTCGGATGTGATCATACCATTTGGTAAGTTACTTCATTATCACCATTGTAAACGGTAATCATCCCTTCGAACCGTCTTGTTTTAATCCCAACTTCTCTTAAAAATGGTTTACCAAAAATAACATTGCCCATTCCATCATTACGATAATCATCCATATTTTCTAAAACTGAAAAATCTGTCACAACAGAAAAGGTTCCAACAAAAATAGGCACATTCATTAAAGCTCCTATAACATTATTCCCTTTGTACACCATCTTATCTTTTGTTATAGAATTATGAAACTTTTTGGACATCATCTTGACATATAATAATGGGAAAAAGTTAGCGTATGCAATTTCAAATCTTATCATGCATGAAGACTTTAAGTTGTGAGCACAATCTATATGGATCTTCTTATCATAGTCGTAATACTATGGTAATCATCAATTCCTGCATCAAGTTTATCATCCCTAGTTCTAAATTCCTTAATTACCTTACCTTCCTCAATGGTGGGCATCAAATCGTTACCTTGATTTCTCCTAAGCTCAAATGGTTCATTTAGATCATTTAATTCAATGTAGTCCTCAAAGAAAGGGTCTAATGATCTATTTAACACCAAATTTTCCCCCATAAGCCTAGCTTCTAAATCAAGTTCCATTCTTTCTTTTAAACTTAACATGTAGACCCTCTTAATTAAACTACTAGCTGGTTTAACACTTGTGAAAACAATCCTTTCTTCCCTGACCCTTAAAGTAATATTTCTTTTGTAAACATCAATCTTAGCATGGGCGGTAGACAAAAATGGTCTTTCGAGGATCAAGGGCACTTTGATATCCTCAAGCATATCTAGAATTATAAAGTCTATGGGGAAAGTAAATTTACTAATTCTAACTAGTACGTTTTCAGCTATTCCTTTTGGATATTTTACAGTCTTGTCTGCTAATTCAACTATCAACTTATTGTGAGCTAATTCGCCTAATCCTAAGTTAAGATAGGTCGACAGAAGCATAAAACTAACGCTAGCTCCTAAGTCAACAAGGGCTTTATCGAAGCAAACATTATTAATAAAGCAAGGTAAAGTGAAACTCCCTGGGTCTTTCTCCTTTTGGGGTATGGATTGTGAAGCTTCAGAGTAAGCTTTAGAGAATTATGGTCCATATGATCCCTTCTTTTCTTCACAGTAGTAACCATTCAAACGACTTAGAAACAGAATCATCATTTGTCTTGTCTCGTACATCAGTGTACAGTTCTGTCCAGTGGATACAAAGTATTAGGAAGATCCAATACGCCGTATTGGGTATGAATCAGCTTCAATAGTAGTTGAAATCGACTTGACTTCATCTCTCGAGTTTGCTTCAGTAGAGCTAGGTAGACTTCCAAATCCTCTTTCCTGTAGTACCTTGCTCATTTGCCCAATTTGAATCTCCAATGTTTTAATCGATGCTCCTTGGTTTCGAATGGCAACATCCGTCGAAGCTCGGATTTCTTTAATTAAATTAGAGTTTTCTTCATGTCTCTTTGCTGATTCACTCATGAATTTGCTTAGGGTATCTTCCAGAGATTGCCTTCGTTCTTAGTACGAAGGATTCGCATTGTTTCTTTGATAGTATCTTGGAGCTGCTACTCTATATCCCCTCCTTGAAAAGGTCCACCAAATTGCGTGTAGTAAGCTTCTTCTAGGGTTTTCCCTTCTTCTTTGAGTGGGAAATCTTTGGTATAATGGGGTCCTTTGCATTGTTCGCATCTAACTTGAGCAGCATAGACTTTTTCATTTACTTTCTTGATCTCTCTTCCAAGATTATTGAGTTGTGCTTGTATAGCTGCCAATCCGTCAGAAGTTTTAGTACTTCTTGACCTAGATGTTCTATTATGCCATTTTTGAGAGTATTCAACCATTTCTTAGATGGATACTTTTGCATCAAAAACAGTCTTTGATGGTATTGCACCTTTTGAGTCAAGAATTTGTCGAGTAGGAATTCCCAATCCATTATAGAAAAAGATTACCTCTTGGATCTCCATTAAATAGTGTTGAGGACACTTCATCAAGAGTTCTTTAAATCGCTCCCATGCTTGGTAAAGGTTTTCATCTAGTTCTTGCTGAAAGTTGTTGATTTACTCTATCTTCTTTACAGTTCGAGCAGGTGGGCAATATTTGTTCAGAAATTTTATTTTAAGACCATCCCAAGTTATAATTGAACCAGTTGGTTCATTTCTTAGCCAACGGCTTACGGATCCAGTCAAGGACATAGGGAATGCTCTAAGTATCACTTGGTCTATAGTAATTGTTAGCTTTAAAATATGGTGACATATCCAAAATTACATTAGTTTATAAATAGTCAAACACGCAGGGACTAGATTAGACTAGTTAGTATAGTTTAGTTGTGTTTGGACTATAAATACCCCCTCCATACTTCCATGGAGGGGTGAGGATTCATTTTGTAAAGTGTGTGTGTTCTTGACTTTCTCTCTCTAGACACACACATCTTCTCTCTACACTTTTTCTCTCATCAATAATATGGCTAAACATTTATTTTATCCTCCCCGACCTATGGATCATGTCTCTTATAAGTGATATCTTATTATTTACAATTAGTATCAGAGCTGCAGGGGTGTATTGTATCATGTGTTTGTTGTTCATGTTTCGGTACTGTTCATTTACTGTTCATACTCGGTAATGTTCATACTCGGTTACTGTTCATACTCGGTACTGTTCATTTACTATTTATAACAGTTCCTTTTTCATAGATTAAGTGTTCTTCTTCTCTTAAGAATCAACCACGAAATTGATTTATTGCTGTTGTTATAACTTGTGTCTCATACTGGTTCAAATCTGTTGCTTTTATGCTTAAAAGACAAATGTTTTGAAGAAACAAATCTGGGTTGGATATTTCTTTTCTTGGTGGTAGTTTAAACAATAAAAAAAAACAACAGATCCATGTTCTAAGGAAAGAAAGTCAGACTCGTGAACCACATCAACAAACCATTCAACCAACATCAACTATATTCAACCCATCGTCGCAACCTTTATTAATAAATCCAAATCCATAAACTACCCTAAATCCCTTCGTCACATATTTCATCCCATCACCATTCTCAATCAAACTTCAACAAAACTCGAATTGAAATAAAATATGATCTCAGATTGTTCAATTTTTCTTCTCAAATCTTTATGATTTTTTTAATTGAACATCATCATCATCGATCTGACAGAAGTGTATACTTCTTGTTATTATTCAAATATAAAAGCAAGAACAAAAACAAGTATGTCTAGTTCTTCTTTTGTTTCGATTTGAAAACAATAATCAAAACCCACCCGAGACCATAATTGATCATGAAGCTTCGTGTCTCAGCCACAATATTAAAAGGTTTATGTGTTTCATAGATATTTGATAGGGGCATTTTTCATTATCCTTGATGATGTGTTAAGATTGATGGTGAAATAAGGTGGGTTTTATGATTAAATTGATGAGAGTAGATACAGTTTTGGGAGAGAAGATGGAACTTTGACTGCGTTTGTTATGAGATTAGGGTTAATCTAATTTGAGTGATATTAGGTTTTTAATAACTGTTATATATCACACTTTCTTTGATCAGGTTTTATAAAATTGAATGGGCCGTGACTTATTTTTAACACAACTGGGCCGAATTTCTTCTTTATGTGGTAGGCTAGTGGTTTTAGCAGGCCAAGGTTTGTGATGGGTTCGAGTAGTATGAACCGCATATGATTATTTTGGTTGGTCTGGATACAACAAAATGTTAAATATTTGGGCCGTGATGATATAATTAGTATTGGGTTGGTCTCAAATATAGGTGGACTGCCGAGATAAATATAGATTATGGGCTAGTTATATGATGGTGTTGGAATAATGTTATGGATTGAGCCAAGTATAAAATGCTATCACGACAAGTTTAATTAGACAAATGTGGATTCGTTAACGACAATTCAAAATACCATTTGTTCTAGTTTAACGACATTCTTGAACAACAACACACCAAACACGATACATAACACTAAAACGATCCGAATAAGATTCACTAAAACAACAAACGGCTAAAGATTCGGACTACGATGACAAGTGATCACGGAGTTGATTTGGTATCCCTTATTTAAGATTGAAGTTGAGTTTCACGAAGGCGTCTACTTATTTCATCATCGAGACTTCCTTCTATTTTCTACCCCTTTTCTTTAAACCCAATCTATCGATTGATGACTTGCTTAAACGTATACAACAGATGACTAAGACTTGGATTATCTAGTTATTTCTCGATGTAAGGAGTTACATTGTAGTGCTCACGGGTTATAACTATCACTTAAAGAGTTACATTGTAGTACTCAGTGTCACACGCAGAAGTAGATGTGGATAATGTCAAGAAGTGATGTACCTCTTATACTTTTAATGGCGGGTATAGAGTACTTATAGATTTAATCTTGCACCGTTGTTCAATCAAAAATAGTGCAAGATTAAGTAACAAATTTAGGGGATTTCACTTCATTTTCAAGTTTGGTATATCAGGTTTACTTCACCAAGTGGTCACAACAATAGCCGACAAAATACGAGGTTGGTAAGTTAGCCAAGATTTTAAAGGTTGAGATGTAATCAGTAATTCTTATGGGTTATTATTGTCACATTCCAAGACAATGGTACTCACGTTAGCAATATTCTCAAAGTTCTTCAACGTCATTCATATACAAGGACCTTGATTTATACCATGTTTTCTTGATTATTGATTCTTGTTCTTCTCCTTCTCGGGTTCTGAGACAAGACGGGCAATGCCTTTGTTTGGATTTCAAGAATTTGTTGCTTAAGACAAGAACTTCTCGAGTATCGTTTTTGGTTACACAAACAATGATGCTTCTGAGAAGTTCGCAACCATCATGGGGGAAAATGTGTACATCCAGGACTTAGTTGACTTTGATGTTACCATGTCAACTTCCAAGGGGAAGTAGTGTATACTACTTTACTTAGTATGGTTTATGAAGTATTCTGCATACGTAAGAAAAATTGTTGTTGATTTCTCGCATGTACCCCCGAACGAATATGCACCAAGTCCTAATGTCAAGATGCAGGTGGTCATTGGTGTGGCATTTCATAGGGTTTTGCACCAAACATTAAACATTTTTTTTGTCTTTTTATCTTTTTATTGACTTCTACAAATTTCTGTTGTGCACGTCAATGACAAGTAGAAGATTGTTCAAGCTACATCAAAGTTTCAGAATCTGCTTAAGATAGGGATGTTGGGTTGGGGGGAAGCTGATTCAGAAACTTTGCCATAAAGGAGTCTATGAAGAAAGCTTTTCAAGACATGCTGCATGAATTAGTGGAAGTTAATCCAGTTCATGCATACTACAATGGTTCCTATTCAAGTAAAGACAATGAAGACCCAAGCTGGAGTACAAGTTTCAAGACAAGGAGAACTCAGAAGACATCTTCAGCTTTGAAAGCGCTTTAGAAGACTTTATTTGTGTTGTATTTGTACCTGATAGGAACATTGTAAGTAATTCCGTATGTCCACATATTGGGGGAAGATTGTTAGCCTTAAAATATGGTGACATATCTGGAATTACATTAGTTTATAAATAGTCAAACACGCAAGGACTAGATTAGACTAGTTAGTATAGTTTAGTTGTGTTTGGACTATAAATACCCCCTCCATACTTTCATGGAGGGGTGATGATTCATTTTGTAAAGTGTGTGTGTTTTGACTTTCTCTCTCTAGACACACACCTCTTCTCTCTACACTTTTTCTCTCATCAATAATATGGCTAAACATTTATTTTATCCTCCCCGACCTCCGGATCATGTCTCTTGTTAGTGATATCTTATTATTTACAATAATATTTGGAATGTGGAATAGATCGACGATCTCAAGAACTTTCTCAATATGTTCGTTCGCATCTTCATGATCTGAACCGCTGAAGGTGTTAGTCCGTAGTTTCTTGAGAAATTGGCCCTTCAGTTCAAAGTTATCCTTGTCTTTAATTTTGGGCCTAGCAACCCCCGATCCATAGTTAGCTCGGGTCTTGATCATGTACTGCTCCATAGTTTCCGCCATTGTTTCTGCAACTTCTTCCTCCGAGTATTCTTGGTCCGAAGGTAAACTGAAATTAGGCGATCTTAATTCGTCAAGACTTAGTGTCTTGAAGTGTCTCCTAGATGATCGAAATTCTTGTTTAGGTTCTTTGTAAGGTGTGAATAGTTCGTATGTTGAACTCCTTGTCATGCACTACCTAAAACATGGGATAAACAATAAGTAGGATAGGCTCTTTTAGGATAGAAATTTTTTTAGGATGGAAATCAAATATGAAAACTAAGGTTCTGTTTCTTTTACAGATGATCGATACGTCGTATTCAATAGAAGTGAATACACCATATTAATCTTTTGAGAGAATACGCTGTATTGGACAGAAAGTTTGATACGCCGTATCTCATGGAAGTGGATACGACGTATCGAGTTATCGACCAGAACAGTGTATTAGAAAAATAACTAAATTAAACACACAAATATACAAGCAAACAATTAAACTAACAAATATACAAAATAAACAGAATATACAAGGATATACACTAATCTAATTTACACTACTCCTAAGGGTTAGATCTAATCTAATGTTCAAAACCAAAACATAAAATAAAAATCAAGATTAATTTTCACTCCCCGACAACGGCGCCAAAAACTTGATGTGTCGTTGTGTGGTGTTTATTTATGATAGTTCAAGTTTTAAATTTATATTTTTCTGACTTAACCAAAAACAACACTTTAACGGGCATGTTACTGGTCGGTGTGAGATCGTGGTTAAAGTAGGGTGTTGAACACTGAAGCGAGGTTAAATCTCTCAATTTATTATATTTTGGTTATTCTAATATAATAGTTAATTATTAATCTAGTCAAACCTATGTTTAATCCTATGCTTCGTTCTAATCCATAATTTAATGCGTAAGGGGGGGGGGGGGGTTCAGCCTAAGAGACTGGAACTGGTTTGTTTGGTGACTACAATCAATTCAAGACACTTTAACCCACGCAAGCAAATTAACAGAAGATAAAAGAGTGGTTGAGCCTTATAATAGAAAAATATATTAGCCATCATTAATCCGATTAGAAGTTGGTTTGTTTATTCAGTGCAATGATTACTTATCTCGAAGAGGTATATCATTCTTAGACTTAGGCGGGACTTCATCCTAAGACCTAGACACATTAATTATGTCACAATTAAAGCATCCGCATAAAGCATCCTTATTACCCTATAATCTATCTTAGGGATTAAAGCAATTGTGATCTTGTTAAACCCTAGCTCATAGAGACTTTACCCACTTACTGCTTAATGGCAATTTATACACTAGTAGTCCACTTGTCCAACAATCTAATGGAATCAGAATATTATTTGTTGAATTATCTAGATTCACCTACTAGTCAACATGTTCAATAAACCAAAGGCAATTTCTGTTAACTAGCTAAGCCAGAAGCGTATCCTTAGCATGATTTTAGAAGGACAATATTTGTGATCCTATGATTCTAGATGTATAAATCACTATATGGAGAGCTATCCCGACATCTAAATTACTTGGTCTGTATCACTAGATCCAGTTGAATGATAGGCCGCATACAAAAGCACATAAACAAGTATGAATTGATAAACATAAAGAAGCTTGCAACGATAAATTAAGCAATCGAGATATAAACAAAACCAAACATTCAGATCTTCATAATAATGGCTAATGCCAGAAGGTATTAGCCTTTAAACATCATAATTAATACAAGAGTAATTGTTTTAGCTAAGGTAAACTAACCGAGTTAACGAATGATACAAAAAACTGAACGATTACAAAAGTATAAGAAATTACACGTTGTCTTCTATGGATTGGAGTGCATTGCAAGACCTCTTCTGCTCTTTTTCTCCTCTGAAAATTGACTTTTGTGGTTTAGGTATCGAGAATATGATTTAGCACACTTAAAAACTCATTTTTAAGTTTTCTATTTATACTGTCTGGAAGTCGGTTTGATACGCCGTATCCAATGGATTGGATACGGTGTATTGGAGTTTCTTGGAGTAGGGATCACGTTTGATATCTTCCAGAATATTCACATACTATATCTTGAATACGGCGTATAGGTCTTCTGTGGATACGGCGTATTGTGCTTGTTTCCTTTGTGGTCTTTGGTGAGTGCTGGCACGGATACACCGTATCTTCCTTGATAGATACGGCGTATTGGTCTTCAGAATAGTAATCTTCAAAATATCTTCGTTTAAGCTCCAGAATGGGCGTCTTTTGGTAATATTCACGAAGTACTCCGTAATTACTGCAATTCTTAGATACAAACGATTAAGTAACAATTCTTTGCAATAATTATACAAAATGGGTTAATAACATGGGATAAATGATGCCATAAAATAGACGTTATTTGATATCATCAAGGACATTATCAGAACAAATGTACCAAGAAAAAGGGCCAGCAAGTTGAAGGTGCTCGTAGGAGAGCATATGTGATGAGAAATGGAGAGCCCCAACAGGACCCGAATGTGGTTACGGCTACGTTTTTACTCAACAACCACTATGTTACGTTTTCATTTGATTCGGGTGCTGATAAAAGCTTCATGTCTACTACTTTTAGTACTTTGGTTGATATTGCACCCTCTACACTAGACACTAAGTATGATGTTGAATTAGCTGATGGAAAAATATTAAGAACTGACACTGTTTTGCATGGTTGCATTCTAAATTTAGTAAACACCAATTCAAAATTAACTTATTACCTATCGAACTTGGAAGTTTTGATGTTATTATTGGGATGGATTGGTTGTTCGAACATCACGCAGTTATCGTGTGTAATGACAAGATTGTTCGTCTTCCTTACAGCAATAGTATAATAATAATCGAAGGCGATAGAATCAGATCCCGACTAAGTATCATATCTTGCATAAAGAGCCAAAAGTACATGGAGAAAGGATATCAAGTGTTACTAGCGCATGTGACAAAAAATAATTTGGTAGAGAAGCGATTGAAGGATGTACCCATTATTCAAAATTTTCCAGAGGTGTTTCTTGAAGATTTACCGGGAATTCTGCCAACTAAGTGGAATTTCAGATTGACCTGGTGCCCGACACAGCACTAGTGGCACGCGCACCGTATCGGCTAGCTCCATAAAAAATGAAGGAATATTTTGACTAACTGCACAAACTTTTGGATAAAGGGTTTATTTGACCAAGCTTATCACCTTGGGGAGCTCCAGTATTATTCGTTAAGGAGAAGGACGGATCATCCCGAATGTGTATCGACTATCATGAACTTAACAAGTTAACCGTAAAGAACAATTACCCACTTCCAAGAATCGACGACTTGTTTGATCAACTACAAGGTTCCAGCATTTACTCAAAGATCGATCTACTCCCAGGTTACCACCAACTCAAAGTTCCAGAAGAAGATAACCCAAAATAGCATTTAGGACTCATTACAGTCATTACGAGTTCTGGGTAATGCCATTTGGTTTGACTAATGCACCGACGGTATTCATGGATCTGATGAATCGGGTGTGCAAACCTGATGCAGTCGTTGTAAACACACCATGTTTTACAATTCTCTAGGCAGAGTACCTAATCGTTGCAGTATAGTATAGCAAGGACTCAGGGGTTGTTATCGTTCTCTAGGGGAATAGTGTGTGAAGGCTCAGACTAAACCTAACTAAGATCTAAGGGACTAAGAGAATATTATTTTTGTGTTTTTATATTTTTAAGAAAGCATGTAAATTCTGTTTTTGAGAGGGGTTTGGTTTAAAACTAATTAAACTAAACTAAATTGGTGGAAAACTCGATAGGTAAATAAATGCGTTTACTTAAATCATGCATGATCCTTAGTTTGCTTCTCCTAATTCTGTTGCCCGTTACCCTTGTGACGTGATGTGTAAATATTTCCTAAGTCATGAACGAGCTACACAAACTCGCCATCTATGTAATATTCCGTTAAGGCAACGCACGAGTAAGGTAGTATGAATACTATTACAATGCCCCTAAGAGTACATTACATGCATTAAAATATTTAAGAGGTGATCAACCATAGATGGGTAAGGTAGTATGAAGACTGTTATCGATAATATCCTTTCTACACAATCACGTTTCCTTGGACGTCTATGCCAATGTAATATTTTATGGCTAGTTTTCTAAAGCCTAACGCGCACATCTATCAACAAGAAGCAATATAAAAAGAATCTACAAACTAATTCTCATGCAATCATAAGCAAACACTATAAGGGGATGTTTGGTATGAGTGAATCACAAAGAATGGAAATGAAGTAAAGAATGGAATCTTAAAGAAAGAGAATAGGTCCCAATAAAGAGGATAGATTCATACGTTTGGTACCAATTACAGAATCAATGTGAGGAATATCATGTTTTTAAAAATTTGTACTTTGTAAAATCTTAAATTTAAAAAGAAATTAAATCTTTTTTCGTACTTTTTATATTTAAAAAAATTTTAAAAAAATTTTCAAACTTTTTAAAATCTTTATTTTATAAAAAAATTAAATTTTTTTCGTACTTTTAATTTTTTTTAAAAGCTAATTTTCTTTCTACGAAAAAAATTAAATTTTTTTAAAGGTTCAGAAAAAATTAAAAATTAAAAAAATCGAAGTAAAACGTAAAAAGTTTTAACTTTTTTTATTTTTTCTTAATTTTTTTAAAAATAATTTTTTTGTTAAATTTAAAAAGTATGAAAAAAATTACATTTAAAAAAATTAAGATTTTAAAAAGTACGAAAATTTTTTAAATTTTTTAACGAACATAAATGAAAAAATTGTGACACACACATGATTTGTCCCCTTTTTTACATAGTTTTTTGATTCTCAAGTTGGTGATTCTCATCATTCTCCACTTTTTTTAAAGAATGGATTTGCTTTCTAAAGAATCATATTTTAATTCTCTATTCTCATTCTTTGATGTACCATACTAAGGAAATATTTCTCGTTTCGTTTCTTACCTTTCCATTTCATCATACCAAACGTCCCCTAAGATCTAGCCTAACATGTTAAGAAGAAATGAAGAACATAAATTAATCAAACAACACATAGACATTTTTAATGAATAAAAGATAAAGAACTTCACTAATCAAAACATGGAGTTGGTGGTGTTACAAGAGGGTTTGAGAACCCTAAAAATGGCCTAGTAATGGCTGATAATTGTACCCTAAATAATACTTCCGAATTCCACACTTAAAACCCTAAAAACGAGTTTGTATGTATAGAAAATAGGTCGCGACAACGTTGCTTTATAATCCTGTCGCCGCCGCTTCGTCGAATCTTCTAGGGTTTCAATATGCCGGTTAAGTTCTGACATCGTCTGAAATTTCTTGACACCGTCGCTTTGCAATCCTGATGGCGTCACGAGTATTTCTGACTCCGTATCCAGCCACTGTACACATTTTCTTCATCGACTTTGGTGTTGAGTTGTAATCTAGTCCGTTTCTTCTTTAGATGAGCCCAAGTCACGTGTATTTCCTCCAAATGCCATCCAAGTGCTAAAAACATAAAAAAAAAACGATTAAGCATGTATTTTAGAGATATTTGCATGATTTAGGGGGTTAAATGACCTCGAAAAAGTGTATAAAATGACGCATCATCAAATACCCCTACACTTGGGATTTGCTTATCCTCAAGCAAATAGGCTTTTTTACCTAGACAATAGCAATATCAGGAGCATTTAACTTAATTTTAAAAGATAATTTATTGCACAACCAATTAGATCTCGTAATTTAAAGCACGAAAACTATACACTAGCACCTCATAATAAGTGTTTGGATTCTCTCTTTCTCTCAGGTGTATAATGAATTCTAACAATATGGGAAACGTAAAATTAACACTCATTACCTGTTATAACATATAAATTACCATAAGCTTGATAAATGATTAAACCTCCACTGTTGTGGTGTAAGCACCTAGGAATTACCATCAAAGAGGTATTTAAAGGGTTGTGATGTATGGGTGTAAGTTAAACGAAAATGGATGAGATATATTTGGGTGGTTTTGGGGTGAATTTGGGTGGTGGTAAGTTAATTAATATACAAGAATACATGCGAAGGCATTGCTAAGCCAAGACTCGACCACACTAGGACTAGGATATACAAAATCTACATCCAACTCTTTCTTTTTTCTTTTCTGAATCTTTTTTGACATAAACATAAACATAAGCAAGATGACAGCCTGTGCTTTTTTTTCTTCTTTTTCTATTTTTTTTTCTACTTCTTTTTCTCTTTTTTTCTATCTTTTCATACACTTTTGCCATTCATCTGCTGAAACATAATAATACATGACTTGGGATTTATAAACACACCCCTACACTTGAGTTTTAGAACTCATAAATATAAACTAACTAATAACCCGAATTGAAAGGATCAAAATAACATGGAGTGTATAAAGCACATTTGGAGGTAATAATTTGACTTTCTTCCCCATTTCTCTATAAAACAAACACTACCATGAATCCTACTCGTCCCAAAACTGTATACACTAATAAAAGACTCGACTTAGCTACCACGTACTCAAGCAATTAATTAACTGGGTTTACAAAGTGATAACAATAATGTACTAAAAATGAGTACATACAAGAAAGGCTAAGGAGATTTGGGTGTAACATTTTGGTAAGGGTGTAAACAATGCTCTTCATGAATAATCTGGAATCCACCAGAAAATTATGAGAACCACGAAAAGGATAGGCTCGGAGGAGTGTACTAGGGGTATCTTGCACTAAAAATAAGTGCATAGCAAGGGTGTGGGGATAGTTATACGACCGGGGAGACCATAATAACAAATACAAGTTTAAAACAGGGTTTATCCTAGTGCCTCTTATCATTTAGCAAATCCTAATCACACGAATGCGATCTCACTAAGCAGTCTCGGGATGCATCACTAAAGCAAGTTCTAGAATTTAATACACTACCGGTACACTCTTATATAACTTAACTAATACCAATGCTCCAGAAAAAGAGACAAAACCACATATGCATGATCAAATCCATAAACCCGACATACATGATTGCTCATTCCTTAACTTGAGCAAGCTAAAGGTAAAACTATCTTAATCACCAAAGATGGGTGCTTGAATTCCTAAAAATCTAAGGGCGAACCTCACATTTTTTGGGTGGAATGTTTTTTTTGAGTGGTAGAGTTTTTGTGCTAGCCATATAATTCCTATCCATGAGATACTAATAATACTAAGTTTTCATCGATATGTGCCATAAAATTTTTTAAATTTGGGTCAAAATTAACGTCCACGCTATGTTTCAGTATATTACTTATCATTTTAAGGACAAAGCAAAAGCAAATAAAGAAATAGTTTCTAAGGCTTTGTTTCCCCTACACTTATTTTGAAAATTGTCCCTAATGTTCTCAAAAGTACCCGTAAAACGAATAAAGAGAAAAGAAAAGGTAAAAGAAACTAGTACTCCCCTGGTTTTGCTCAATAATGGAGAAGAAACAAATGATAAGCTAGCTAAATCGTCATCCAGGAATCTTTCACGCAAAAATCCAAAGAACTTCCGGGCTTCTCCTCATCAAATATAACCTGTAAATTAAAGACAAGAAACAACTATACCTAGCATAAAATTTAGCGGAATGATAATATACAACTTAATGATTTAGGGTTTAGACTCTATGAAAGCAGTAAAGATAGGATGAATGTGTTAATGTGATCATGGTTTTCTGCAAGTTTTAGAAAAATTAAAAATTCTGGAAATTATACAAAATCAATTTTCAAAAATTAAAAAAATAATACGAAGTTTACTGTAGCTGGACTAGCGACGCCGTCAGGAAAAATCCTGATGCCGTCTCCAGCGTTTGTAAAAAAAATTCTTTTCGTTTCTTGGAAAATTTTCTGCATGCAAATCCTATTAGTTATTTTCTAGAGAATTATTGCATAAACCACATAAACAATTTAACGCAATCATATGACTCGAAACATGACACATAAGACGCGAATTAATCTAAACTATTTATTTAATATGCTTGAAATGGTTCTTAAAAACTGGATAATTTCCCTTACAATTTGATGTGAAATACCTTTGATTGCAAATAAAACGAAGTTAAAGACAAAACAAAGCATGATCACATAGTTCAAACATATAAAAACAAATAATAAAGAATTAAAACACACATGACACTCTTAAAATGCATCAAATAAAAGATTGGGTTGCCTCCCAATAAGCGCTTTTGTTTATTTAACGAGTCTTGTAGCGAGACTCAGAGTCACACCCTTAGGAATCATGAAAATGATTCAGGTCGATGATCTCACTTAGATTCTCTTCTCAAACAATTTCCTAGTGGTTGGAATTGATTGAAAGCTTTTAGTGAACTCTTCTCCACCCGGATCAATAGATTTAATCTTAGCATGCCACGCTCTGTCTCCTCTTTTTGGTGGCCTATTTCAGTCTGTCCTATTTTCAATTGATTCTTCCGACTCCCACATATTTCCTTTAAGATTTATTGGTATAACCCTTAAGAATTCTACTATCCTTCTAAATACTAGGACATCCTTAAACGGGTTAAGCTCGGTATCTCTAGCAATTTCCTATTCGCCGGGTTAATGGTAATCTGTGAAGTCCTTCTTAGCATAGTAAGGGGGTCGGGCACCTATTCCATCCGTACTAGGTCGTGGTGTATAAGACTCTCGTTTTCCTAGGGTAGTCCAATAAGGCACCTCCTATTCTCCTAGGTCGATTTCTTTAACTCCAAATATTGACCTAGTAACTCCTACTCCTACTGCTATTTTGGCTTTTCTACAGTCTATTACGACATTAGCAGTTGCTAGGAATCCTCTTCCTACGAGTAGCGGGGTAGTAGGGTCCTTGTCCATGTCTATGACATAGAAGTCATCTTAAAGTTTTAACCTTCCTATGCGAACTTCTACATTCTTAACAATTCCTATAGGATAAGACTTAGTTCCATTTGCTAACCCAAAAACGTGATGGGTCGCTTCTAGTAATCCAATTTTAAGCTTTTTAAAAAGATATAATGGGATTAAATTCACACTGAAACCTAAATCGGCTAAGGTATCAAAAGGCTTGTAGTCCCCTAGTCTACAAGGCAAGGTGAATAAAATGAGATCCTTTATTTTCTCAGGCATTTTGCCTTGAATGAACTCGGACCTACTTTTTCCTAGCTCCAAACTCTCCACATATTTATCAAGAATTGCATTATACATCGGAGCATGAGCTAGAACTTCAAGAACCGATAAGTTAAGATGTAAATCCTTGAATTCATCTTCTAAAGTTTGTTCGGGTTCTTTTAGTTTTGGTGTTCCAATTTCGTTGACCGTTAATGTTTTAATCTTTATTTGGTCTTTTTGAAAATTATTTGTTTGTTTGGAATAATTTTTAATGGAATTGATTGAATTGTGGATATGAGATGAGCATTGGGGGTTTTCCATTAGGTAATAACGAGCAGACAAAACTGAAGAGGTGGAGTTAACATTCAATTTCGGGTTCTTAACCGTATTACTTAGGAGTGCTCCCGTCATTCGATCATTGATGGCCTTCAAAAATGTGTTAATTTTATTGGTCATCTCGCCTTGTTGTTGTTTGAAATTGGCTTCAAACTTAGACAATCTAGCATCTTGAGATGCCATGAAATTAGACACCAATCCTTTGAGATTTGATTGATTATTAAAATTTTGAGAATTTTTGTTGAAGTGGCGGCTTGGGAACGAACCGTTGGGTTGAAAACGATTAGGTGGGTTTGAAAAATTGTTTTGAGAATTTTGAGGTTGCATCCATCTAAAGTTTAGGTAACTTTTCCATGAGGATTATAGGTGTCACCAAGATTATTTTCTTGGGTTTGAAAGTGAACCACTTGCCTATCGTTTTGTCGGTACGCGAGGATGCGTAATCAACAAAAGCTTGCTCGGAATTTTTCATGCAATATTGAGTGTCGTGGGGATCACTACAAATCTCGCGTGAAGAAGCTATTTTGTTCACTTGAACATGTGATTTAGGAACAAGATGAGCTTCCATCAAGCGTTGGACTTGATTTTCATGTTTGATGAGACGACGATAGGATGTACTTGGGACATCTTGAGGTAAGGAGATTTCCTTGACCGGTTTAGCAAAGTCTCTTGGGTCATTCCAACTTTCGTTGTCATAGAGGGCGAGGTCCTCTAATAGTTCCCAGGATTCTTTGGTGTTTTTATCACATAGCTTACCACCGGCCGACTGATCGATGGTTCGTATTATGGCGGGATTGACATGGTCATAAAAGATTTGGACTTGGAATCAAAGATCGATGCCATAATGAGGGACTTTTTGGAGTAAGTCCTTAAAACGAGTTCATGCTTCAGAAAGAGATTCACCCTGATGCTTTTGGAACATCAAGATGTCATTTTGGAGTTTAGAAGTCCTTCCCGGTGAAAAGAATTGAGCAAGGAAATGGGTAGTAAGATCCTCCCAAGTGGAGATGTATCCTGCAGGAAGACGTTCAAGCCAATTGCTAGCTTGATCACGAAGGGAAAATTGAAATAAACACAAGCGCGTCCTTTCCCTATTTGCAACATCAAGATTAAGTGAGTCAACAAGTTTTAGAAAATCCTTGAGATGTTGGTTTGGATCCTCGGACCGAAGTCCGTGGAATGAGAATCTGTTTTGCACCAACCGAATGGTGTCGGATAGCAGAGGCACCACATTGTTCCCATCAGGGGAGCTCAATAGTGTTATGATAGCCCTCGTTACTAGGTCTGGAATAGTCTCCTAAGGTACGGATAGGTTTTCATTTTCTATGGAGACAAAAAAGATATATAAAGCAAATAACACAACGAAAAGATAGACTACAAGAAAGATAATTGACATAAATTAAAATCTCACTTGATAAGAATCAAGCGAGTAGACTTAAGCTAAATAAAATTTGAAACCTACACTATTCCTCACGCAGTGGCACCAAAAACTTGATGCGGTCGTTGTAAACACACCAGGTTTTACAACTCCCTAGGCAGAGTACCTAATCGTTGTAGTGTAGAATGGCAAGGACTCGGGGGTTGTTATCATTCTCTAGGGGAATAGCGTGTGAAGGCTCAGACTAAACCTAACTAAGATCTAAGGGATCGAGAGAAGACTATTTTTGTGTTTTTATATTTTTAAGAAAGCATGTAAATTTTGGTTTTGAGAGGGGTTTGGTTTAAAACTGATTAAACTAAATTAAACTAAACTAAATTGGTGGAAAACTCGATAGGTAAGTAAATGTGTTTAATTAATTATGCATGATCCTTAGTTTGCTTCCCCTAGTTCTCTTGCCTGTCACCCTTGTGATGCGATGTGTAAATATTTTCTAAGTCATGAACGAAATACATGAACCCGCCATCTATGTAATATTCAGTTAAGGCAACGCAAAATTAAGGTAGTATGAAGACTATTACAAGGCCCCTAAGAGTACATTACATGCATTAAAATATTTAAGAGGTGATCAACCATAGATGGGTAAGGTAGTATGAAGACTATTACCGATGATATCCTTTTACATAATCACGAAGCAATATAAAAAGGATCTACCAACTAATTCTCATTCAATCATAAGCAAACACTATAAGATCTAGCCTAGCATGTTAAGAAGGAATGAAGAACATAAATTAATCAAACAACACATAGACATTTTGAATGAATAAAAGATAAAGAACTTCACTAGTCAAAACATGGAGTTGATGTTGTTACAAGAGGGTTTGAGAACCCTAAAAATGGCCTAACAGTGCCTGATAATTGTACCCAAAATAATACTTCCGAGTTCCACACTTAAAACCCTAAAAAAGAGTTTGTATATATAGAAAATAGACCGAGATGACGTCACTTTATAATCCTGACGCCGTCGCTTCATCGAATCTTCTAGGGTTTCACTATGTCTGTTAAGTTCTGACGCCGTCTGAAATTTATTGACACCGTCGCTTTGCAATCCTGACGACGTCACAAGTATTTTTGACGCCGTCTACAACCACTGCACGCATTTTCTTCATTGACTTTGGTGTAGAGTTGTAATCTCGTCTCTTTCTTCTCCAATTGAGCCCAAGTCACGTGTATTTCCTCTAAATGCCATCTAATGCTAAAAACACAAAAAGAAATGATTAAGCATGTATTTTAGAGATATTTGCATGATTTATGAGGTTAAATGACCCCGAAAAAGTGTATAAAATGACACCTCAACAAAACCATATCTTGACATGTTTATGATCGTGTTCATTAATGATATTTTGATTTACTCTAGAAATAGGAAAGATCACGAGGGATATCTAAAGGCTATCTTAGAACCACTAAATAAGGAGCAATTGTACACCAAATTCTCTAAGTGTGAATTTTGGATAAAATCGATGCAATTTCTCGGTCATGTAATTGATAGTCAAGGCATTGATGACGATCCTGCTAAGATCGAACCTATCAAAGATTGGGCTACACAAACAACTCCAACCAAAGTGTGACATTTTTTAGGCCTTGCTGGTTATTATAGAAGATTTATCAAAGTCTTTTCCTCGATAGCTAAACCCCTGACCAAGCTGACTTAGAAGAACAAGAAGTACGAATGAGGCGAGGAAGAAGAAGAAGTGTTCTAACTACTAAAGCAGAAGCTTGCAGTTCACCAATTTTGGTCTTGACAGAAGGAACCAAAGACATTGTGGTTTATTGTGATGATTCATACAAAGGTTTAGGCGTAATGTTGCTGCAAAGGGAAAAAGTTATAGCATATGCTTCTCGACAACTTAAGGTTCACGAGGAGAACTACACGACCCTTGATTTGGAATTGGTTGTTACAGTTTTCGCTTTCAAACTTCGGAGACATCACATATACAATATAAAGTATACGGTGTTATACAGATCACAAAAGTCTACAACACATTCTCAACCAAAAAGAACTTAACATGAGACAGTCGATGGATCGAACTTATCAGTGATTACGATTGCGAGATTCGTTATCACCCAGGAAAGGCGAATGTCATAGTCGATGCCTTAATCTAAAAGGAAAGGATCAAGCCGTTACAAATTCGAGCCTTAGTCATGACTATCCACACCAGTCTTCATACTCAAATTCTCGATACTCAAGTTAAGGCCATTAAGGAAGAAAATTTAAAAGCTGAAAATCTACGAAGGATGGACAGGTCATTTAAGACTCATCCTGATGGAACCAGATGCTTTAAGAACAAAACTTAGTTGCCATATTTTGGAAAGCTACGAAACTTGGTTATGCACAAGTCGTACAAGTCCAAGTACTCCATTCACCCTAGATCAGACAAGATGTACCATGATCTGAAGCAACTATATTTGTGGCTGAGTATGAAAGCCGAAATTGCCACTTATGTCAGCAAGTGTTTGACGTGTTCTAAAGTCAAGGCAAAATGTCAAAAACCATCAGGGTTATTGCAACAACCTAAGATTCCTGAATGGAAATAGGAATGGATCACAATGGAGTTCATCAACAAACTACCTAGGACATCGAGCGATTATGACACCAGTTGGGTCATCGTCGAGCGCCTTACCATATCTGCTCACTTTTTACCAATCAAGGAAATGGACAGTACGGAGAGACTCACCCAAATTTACTTAAAGGAAATTGTCTCCAGGCATAGAGTGTTAGTATCGATTATCTCGGACAGAGATAGCTGATTTACATCTAGGTTTTAGCAGTCGCTCCAGAGGGCATTGGGAACCTGTCTGGACATGAGCACTTCTTATCACCCGCAAACCGATGGTCAAAGTGAAAGGACCATTCATACCTTGAAGGACATGTTACGTTCTTGTGTCATCAACTTTGCAAATAGATGGGATAAGCATTTTCCATTAGTCGAATTCTCTTACAACAATAGTTATCACACGAGTATCAAGGTCGCACCCTTTGAGGCACTTTATGGTCGAAAGTGTCGATCAATCGTTTGCTGGAGTGAGGTTGGAGATAGCCAACGTACTGGTCCAGAGATTATCCATGAAACAATGAAGAACAGTGTTCAAATTAGAAACCGTTTGCAAGCTGCTCGTGATCGCCAAAAGAGCTATACTGATGTGAGGCGTAAACCCCTAGAATTTAATGTTGGCAACAAGGTTATGTTAAAAGTCTCGCCTTGGAAAGGAATGATCCATTTTAGGAAACGTGGTAAGCTAAGCCCATAATACATTAAACCATTCAAGATCCTGGCTAGAATCGGTCCAGTAGCATACAGACTTGAACTACCATGGGAACTTAATGGAATCTATAACACCTTTCATGTTTTGAATATGAAGATATGCTTATCTGATGAAAACCTTGTCATTCTACTAGATGAAATCCAGCTCGACAACAAGCTGCACTTTATCGAGGAGCCTATAAAGATTATGGACCGTGAGGTCAAACAACTGAAGCAGAGCCGTATCTCTATCGTCAAAGTTTGTTGGAACTCTCGGCGAGGACTTGAATTCACATGGGAGCGTGAAGACAAATTTCGAAGCAAGTACCCTCACCTTTTCTCGGACACACCGTCAACGAATAACGCAACTTGATCTCCGGGATGGAGCTCTTTTAACGTAGGGAGGCTGTAACAATCTGTATTTTCAGGTTATTATTTAACCTCGTACTTTTACTATTTATTTTAATTTCGCGTAAATTAACTTTACGGGTAACCAGATAGGTTAACCGGCGTACGTCGTAAAACGTATATTAAAAATGAACCCGAATCCAGACTAAGTTTAGTCTACATGTTTTATGCATTTTTATCATCTTAGATATATATTTTATACCTTTATACCTTTATTTTCTGTTTTACGTAAACTTTACATGTTTTGCATTTTTAGCTCAAGTATGCACCACCGTTGTACCTTAGCCTTAATAATGCATACACTTAACATTATATTTACCCTAAAATTTAACTATGGTACACCTCATGGGACACTTGTCCCATGAGTGCATCATTAAGAAACACACTTAGGACACACTTAAGACACACTTAGGACAAATTTTCTCCACCTCTTGCATGCCTTGAACATTTAAACACCATTCCTAATTTATTCTTACACTAAACTCACACACATTTCCTCTCTCTTTCTCTTGTTTGTGCCAAAAACCAACCACCAAAAACCAAACCAAAAATTGTTATTTTGCATGTCTTGTGATCTAGGTTTGAAGTTTTAGTGTTTATAGCTTAATTATTTAGTTTATTTCACCATAAACATCATCAAATTCATCATTTTTCTATGGGTTTTTTGAAGTATAAATAGGGAGTTTCATGAGTTTGTGGCTAGTTAAATCAAGGGTATAAAAGATTTGGAGTTGATTTGGAAGCTTTAGAAATTTAGTTGGTGGTCTTAGATTAGTAGTGTCTTGTTCTTGCTATTTCACCATCTTTATCTTTGTAAGGAAACATATAATTCTGTATTTTTAATACTTTTTACATGTTATTGCATGTTACATATATATATTTTCAAAGATTATACCTTGTACTTAGGAATTAAAACAAGAAAAAACTAGAAATCATCCTTTTATCAATTTTTTTCTATGACAATTTTTGACTAGTAGCTAAAATTAGATTCTGAAAAAATTGATATGTATTAAGTGTTGGAGAAAAATATGTAATTGTGTAGGTCTATGTCTTAGCTTCGATTTTCCAGGTGGCACATGTCGTGATGATGTCCGATGATTAAATTAAAAAATAAACGGTAAAAGTGTTACTGTTTTGCACACCAGATTTCAAACAATAAAACTTCTAAATTTAGATAGAACCATTTGTTCTAGTAAAAAGAGAAAATGTAGTAGACACCTTAACTTAAACGTGGCGATTTGAATCGGCAAAAACGGACGTGTAGATTAGAAGTTACGGCCATTTTCGTGGGACAGCTTTGTGTTGTAAATAAACAGTTTTGACACTTAAGGGCATTTTGGTCATTTGACACATTTTATATAAAATCTAAAACTGTGGGACCGAAATTACTGATTATTGGACTCGAATACCTTTCTGTGAGCGTAAAAACCAAGTCGTGACCATTTACGGTTTAGGAGAAACGGACTTTTAAAGTCGGATAATTATATAAAAACCAAACAACACTTAAAGTTAGAGCTTAATAACTTTACGAACTTGTCAAAAATTAGTCCTGGTCATTATAAAAACTTTTTAAACACTAAGTACAATGGTATAATCGATAAAAAAACTTTATAAAATTCATTTGCATACATACGCGTGATATTTATAAACTTAAGACGCAACATTATATTTTAGGTTGCTTCTAGGATTTTCTTGGCTTCCCGTCGCATTATTTTCACTGTTGTTATCGCTTTTCTTAAGGTGAGTTCATAGCCCTACTTTTACTCGTTTAATTATTTTATAAACTACTTGGAGGAGATGCATGCTATTTCTACTGCGGACACAAGTGTTTGAATATATATGTTTGAACTAATATTATTATTATTGCCTAAGTACCACTTATGCCAGAAAGCCCCTAATATCATGAACCGTTAATTACTGTGTGTAAACATGAATGCTGTGAATAGATCTATTGGGATTGACATCCCCCGTCCAGGTTGACCGGTTAGGCAAACGGACGCACTGTAGTTGAGAACTCTAGGTAAAATGGCAAATTACCTACTAGGGCAATCATTGTAACAACTTATTGAAAATGGCGTTAACGTTTCAGTGTCATGAGCTTAGTGCAAAAATAAATGCTTTACAACAGTCAACGATTACTTAAAATCTTCTGGTCCACTGCTTTAATAACAAACCTATGAATTTCACTCAACAATTTTGTTGATGTTTTTAGCATATTTATCTCAGGTCCGTAAGGTGTTAGCTTTGGCTTCAAGCATAAGAGTCGCACGACATGTTCTAAAGACTATGCTTTAATGTTTACCATTCGATAAAGTTTAAAAACGTTTATGTATCATGTTACTTTTTGGACCACTTATTTTGCAAACTCTGAAATTTATTTATCGAATGTGTATCTTTTAAAAACGTCTCATTTATAGGTCATTTTCTATTACCATCTCTTTGTGCTATAAAGTAGTACCCTCAGTTTCTTTTCTCCGCTATATTAATTTGGGGGTTGCTACAATTACAAACTTTAAAATCTCAAAAAGAGGTCTTACGAGTTTTGAATTTGGGTTAAAACGTTTGACTTTTGGTTAAGAAGCTTGACCATTATGAATTTTGGCATTCAAAGAGGGGTTAGAAATTTTGGGCTCAATCATTCATTACGAATTTCAAAATTTAAAAGTTATAGAGTTTCAAAACTCTCAAGCCTTTCGAGTTTTGGAATTGATATTACTTGCGAGTTTTTATTTCTCAAGGAGTTACGGAGTTGTATAAGTATGGTTCACATCAAGGGTTACAAATTTTGACTTTCACTTAAGAACTTTGAATTTCATTGACCATACTTTGCGAAGTTTGACTGTTGTTGACTCTCATTACAAACTTTGACTTTTATTGACTGTTATTTTGAGTTTTGACTCACATTTCGAGTTTTGACTTATGAAGTTTGACCATACTTTGACTTCTAATTACGAATTTCAAAACCAAACACAACAATCAACTTTGATCTTCATTCACGATCTAAGTATCATACCACATCACTCATTTTACTTCATAATGGCTCAATCACAAGAAGTCATCAATGCTTGTTCGGAGAACCGACCCTCAATGCTTTATCATGAAGGCTACGCTTCTTGGACAAGCCGCATCATGAGATACATCAATACTAAGCCGAACAGGAAACATCTAATCGAATCTATCCTTAAAGGTCCTTATTAGATGAAACTTATAGAAGAACCGAGGGATGAAACACACTCCCTCTGCACCACTCATTTGATTTCTTACTAAAGCTAATCTGAAAGACCAAGACCTTGCTTGATTTTTGGCAGATAATGAAGGTATCAACATTCTCTTACTTGTTTTACCTGATGAGATATACCAAACTATATATGTTGCTAAGAGTGCAAACGAGGTATAGGAAAAAGTTTGATGATAGATGGAAGGTTCAGAAGTAGGGAAACGAGATATCTAAACAATTATTCTTTAGGAATTTGATCAGTTTACTTCCATTCTAGGAGAACCAATTGAACCGTATAACATCAGATACACTACACTGATCAACATATTAACAAGGAACAGATTTGACAAAAGGCCCATTGAAACCCACATTAAGTTTCTCAATTGTTTGACTATTTTCTTCTTGAGCCTTTACGAACAATTGTTTGACTATTTGAAGTAGTTGAAACAAGAAGAAAATAAGATATGTATAGACATGTAAAGAAAAGCTCAAGATCTTTTAACACTTATAGCAAGGACTAACATTTCTGAGATAACCAGTAATTTGCCCAGGGTTAAGTATTATAAAATATTATAATTTCGTATTTTGAAGTCTTTCGATCTTGTTAGTTTTCACGATGAAAGCTAAAAAGTTAACTTCAGTTGACTATTTTGCGTAAAACGGTTACAGTTTAAACGGGAGTTTGATGGAGTCCTGAATTTTGGGAGGGAATCACTTTTGATTCATATTTCCATTTCGGAGTGTTTGGTTTGTATTTTAAGTAATTCCGGGAAGCTTTCTTGTGATTTCCTGATAATCGTCACTCAGCACGTACCGACACGGCAATTTATTTGGGATTAAGTTTAAGTGATTTGGAAGTGAGTTGGCTTTATTTATATAAATAAAATTCAGATTTTGAATACGTTTGTTTAATGTAAATTGTTGCGGATGATCGATCTTATTTTTTGTGTGTTTTCTTTGTGTGATTTGAAAGTTGTCAGAAAACGGTCATTTTTCATGAAGTCGGTAAAAGAATGTACGGTCTTTTTAAAGTGTAAATTTTGAGCAAGTCAATTTTGACAAAGCGTATTTTGGGGATTTATAATGTATTCATAATTGTGAAGATGGTTCGGTTGATTTTTAAACAAAAATTCATGTTTTTGGTCCTAACCCGGCGAACAACATCTAAATAGAATTTTTGCAGTAAATTAAGGAGATACGTGTCGTATAAATAACCTAGGTTTATGGAAAAGTTATTTTAAATGCAATGGAAATATTAATTAAACTTGGGTAACGTTGTAACTCATCAAACTTTGAGATTTTAAGTGATCCCGACACGAAAAGATGAACCCGAGACCCCCTAGGATTCCCATTTGGGACGTGTACAAGGAGGAGACAACAAGGATTCTTTTTAGCTTTGGTTGTCCATTCATGGTACAAAGCATTTGTCATAACCTCAACATTTCATTCTCATTTTGAAATAAAAGAAAACATCTATCTTCTCTCTCTATTTCGGACGAAGCACCAAACCACAAGTAACATTAAATTTTTAAAGATTACTAAGAACACATGGTTAAAGATCGATAGTGGGTTGATATTAGATAGACGCGGGTTATAGAAAAAGGTTTTTGGTCTTTCTCTTGCGTCAAAATCGAACCAAACTCGCCAAAAGTTTTAAGTTTTCTAAATTTGATTTAAGTTGTACTTCTATGCTTATTATGGTGTCTTAATACTAGTTGTACAAGTTGATCGTCTTAAAAATCAATTCTTGGAAATGAAAAGTGTATAAAATGGGTGTTTGTTTGCGTCCAACTCGAACAAAAAGGAAACAAAGGACGAAAGTTTGAATATTTTGGTTGTGGTGGTATTTTTATAATTTTGTCAAAGTGCTTTAGGGCTTATTTTGAAGAATGCTTAAAAATAAGCTAGTGTAAAAGGGCTTATTTGATTTTAGGGTATGCTTGTTGGGCTCGGCCCAACCATAATCATGGTTTTGGGCTCGGTTGTGCTCGGCCCGACAAGAAAAGGGGGCTTGGACCATTTATTTTGGCTTATTTCGGTTTAGAGCTTATTTGGTTCGGCTTATATTGCGAGCTTATGGCTTATTGTGTTTTCGATATATATTTAACTTATAGCTTATTGGTTTTGACTTAAATATTTTAGCTTATAGCTTATTTGTTTTGGCTTAAATATTTTAGCTTAGAGCTTATTGGTTTCGACTTATATATTCTAGCTTATAGCTTATTGGTTTCGACATAAATATTTTAGCTTATAGCTTATTGGGTTCGACTTATATTTCGGCTTATGGCTTAAATGGGCCTAAGTAATGGTTTTGGTTTTCTATTTGGACTTCGGCCACACAAAGTATAACTAATAGTATTTTTATTATAAAGTTAGCGGCCTAACTTTAAAAACTATAATGGACCTTAAGACCCAATAAGCGAAAACTAGTGGTTTAATACGTTTAAATTGGATTTTTAAAGTGAAACATGTTTAATGTCAATATTGAAAGTCGATGGAAGGAAATGCGTTTTGTTAAAGTATTTTTGAGATATAGAATTTGCCGTTTGGTCGGAGGGTAGCAAGAATTGGGAAAAATGTTTAGAATTGAGAATTAGGAAAAATGTTTGAACTTGAGGACTTAGAAAAAAAGAATTGAGATATTAAAATCTTAGAAATCTTGTCTAAATGAACGGGTCATGCCAAAATTTTATAAAAATCCCACACTTAGAAAAATATTGTGAAAACTTATTTTGTGTCGATTCGGTTAAAGGACGAAACGTGAATTTTGATAAACTTTAAGTGTCGAGATTTAACGATCAAGCGTGGTTATGTTAAAATGACAAGGTTTTATGATTATCCTTTTTAGCCGACAAAGAGATGAAATAATAAAATATTATTATTTTATTATTATAAATATATTTAAGTATATGTATACTTTATCGTTGCGAAGATGTTTATCAGTTTATTTTTGATCTTCGAACTCCCACTTATTTCTGGTCAGTTTTTCTTGGATTGTTTGATCGTTTATCCCATTTCAATGGAGATCGATGTTTTGGATTAAATGATGTTGATGTCACACTTAGCTCAAGTGTTTTGAGTCGTTTTGAGTAATTTACCACACAACCATAATATGAGATAACAGTTTTGGTAAAAGATAACAGTTTTGTTATGAGATAACGGTTTTGGTAAAATATAACAATTTTTTATGAGATAACGGTTTTGGTAAAAGATAACAGTTTTGTTATGAGATAACGGTTTTGGTAAAAGATAACGGTTTTGTTATGAGATAACAGTTTTGGTAAAAGATAAAAGTTTTGTTTTGAGATAACGGTTTTGGTAAAAGATAACAGTTTTGTTATGAGATAACGGTTTTGGTAAAAGATAATATTTTTGTTATGAGATAACGGTTTTGGTAAAAGATAACAGTTTTGTTATGAGATAACGGTTTTGGTAAAAGTAAACAGTTTTGTTATGAGATATCTTTTGGTAAAAGGGTACCGAATGGACTTATCGAGATATATTTATAATTATTTATTATAAATATTTACTTATATTACTTATCTATTTTCTTTAAATAGTATAAGTATGTATCGTTGAGATATCGGATTGATAAGATATTTTGGGATGAGACGTCAACCATCACACCACTAAATTGTTATGGGTAATTGTACAACGCATCTAGCCTCTATGCATCAAACGTGAAGACTGTTTTGGAAATAAATGATTTAATGGGACATTAACTGGACTAGGTCGTGTGCGGACGTCATTGCATTTGCTTGTGTGATTAAGATTTGGTTGCTTAAGACTTGCTTGAGGTGAGTTCTCGTAGCCCCATTTTTCTACTGTTTTTCCGTTGGGGGAAAATGATACTCAAATGTGTTTTGAACTGTTTTGAAATTGAACTGTGCGAAACGTGGTTTTGTTTTTGGGACAATTATGTGCTTATGATTACTATGTGAATATATGTGATGTGATTTTACTTGCATGGACTGTGTTTGGAATGAAAGGGTTGTGATTTTACTTGCATGTACTGTGATTGGCATGCAAGGGTTGTGATTTTACTTGCGTGTACTGTGTTTGGCACGCTAAGGCTTGTGGTCCTGCCCTAATATAGTGCTCCAGTTGGTAGACCCTTTAGGTGCGTAAGTGACATATTTGCTACCTAACTAGTGGGGATGTTAGGGCATTGTTATCGACTAGCGGGTATGCTAGGTCGGGTTCACATGATTAGCGAGGATGCTAAGTCATGGGTGATTCTCATATATTCACTATCATATTGCATTATTGTTCACTGTTTTGAGATATTGGCATAACATTTAGGTTTAAGGTCAAACCTATGAGCTCACCGACATTATTGTTGACATTTTCGAGTTTCATTTTTAGGTGTGTCAATTAAAGTATATGAATGGTGTTGGAAGAGCAAATATGTACCCCAAGGGGACTCGGCCAAGATGGATTTTGTTTATTTTATTGTCAAGTCTTAACTTGTAAAATTTTTGTAAATCAAAGTTTCATTTCTTTATAAATTGTAAAGTGTATGATCTTGTATCTTGTGCGATGAACGGTATCATCGCATCCCGTGTTTCCATCACTAACGGGGATGTGACAGATTGTTATCAAGAGCCAAGGTTATAGAGATTGCCGGTTTTTATATAAAAAAATGCAACTATTACCAAAGTGAAGTCTGTTTTTAGTAAAACCTCAAACATGATGAAAGTTAACTAGCCTGAGCAGTTCACGCTATTTCCTAAATTACACATAGCCTGATCAACTATGCTTAATTCATGAAGAACTATGAAATGATGGGGTTAGTTTTCTAAAGTTATGATAGAGGAGGGAAGGGATGTGTGAGTGATGAGACCACCTGAAAATGATAGGATGTAAAGTGATGAGAACACTTGCGAGTGTTGAGTTTGAGATCATTTATATTTTAGGATTGCTATGCTGCCTTAGTAGTAGTAGTAGTGTGCGATGCCTTGTGAATGTAGGTGAGATTATCGCGGGTAGCACTGTTGATTGATTGATATTGGTTGTGCTTACCTTAGAGTAGTGCATGTTGCCTTAAGAGTTTTAGTGGCAATGTCGCAGGTAGTGATATGAATTAAGGATATGCGTTTTGTGGATTATGTGCTTTATGTGATGACCAGAAGTGCCTGTTCTCTATCAAACCTGGTCGATGTTTATTTGTTGTTCATATTCTTTCCGATATATTTAATATATATATATATATATATATATATATATATATATATATATATATATATATATAGATAGATAAGGATATATATATGTATATACGGTTACGAACGTCTAATTTCGAACGCTATGATGATTTGTATATGTAAGCATAATGATGCTGATAATTTGGATAATGATATTTTATGAAATATTTATACCCTTTTATCGTGTTATCACAGGATGTCTACCCCAGTGTTTGTTGACCCATAGATTTCTACCTAGACTGATGAAGCTCAGAGCCCCCGAGTGCCCGTACCATTTCCTGAGAATCCTTGTGAGGCTATTAGGCAAGCCTATTTAGTTGAGACCGAGACACCTGAGTCACCCCACACTGTAGCATTGCCCACTTCATTACTTGACAGTATACCACCCACGCATCATGCTGAGGATTCAGTGGATTCTAACACGTCCGGTGCGAGATCTACGCCATCGGATTCCATCGCACCACTTTCACCAGATCACCCGCTTACCTATGCTTACCCACTTTGGTTCCTATTATCCATAGGACTGCACGTATGGCAGTACGTGTTCCGCCTGCGATGTCACTTGGCCTCTCTGCTAGTATAGCAGATGTGGCAGCTATGTCCGATTCCGCATTCTGTAAGAGGTTTAGGTCCTTTTATGAGTGTTCACCATCATCATCACCGCCAGACCTTCCTTTATGGAAGCATTATCGAGGTACGTCTGAGTTAGTAGAGGATGATGAGGAGGAGGATGATGAGGAGGATGATGAGGAGGAAGAGGACGAGGAGGTAGAGGAGAGTTCGGATTCTGACATTGAGAGCGAGGACGCAGAGGACGAGAGTCCTAATGCAGAGGATGAGGATCCTACTGCAGGGGACGAGGGTCTTGCTGCGGGAGTCGAGGGTCCCGGTATGAGAGATGAGAGTCTTAGTTTAGGAGGAGATGAGGCTATACCTGAGGGTCAGCAGCGGACAGCCTCGGTTATAGAGACAGCCGTGGGTGAGCCTCTAGGAATGGGTTATGGGCATTGAGACACAGGGAGATAGCATCGAGAAAGGGCTGGATGCTCAGTGTATTCGAGGTAGATTAGAGTTCTGGATCTGTACCAGAGCCTGAGAGACAGGAGAGAGTGTCGGCACTTAGGCAGCCCATACTTACTACATGGATAGACCCAGAGGGTGATAGGGTTTACATTGATGTTCCTGCTTACCCACTACCAGCACCACATGTTCAGACACCGTCATTACCCGAGTGGTCATCTGGTTCACTTCCTATTTCTCTAGCACCATCTGTCATTTCTTCACCAATTTTATCGCCCATGATACCACTGACCGTTCCATCGCCTGTAGCTTCACCTACTACAGCTGAGACCGAGGGATTTTTGACTGAGTTAGAAGCCCGGGTTGAGATGTAGGGAGGATTGATTCATGATCATACGGTACGATTAGGGGAGCTATCACCTGCTTTGTTTGAGAGATATGATAGGGATATAGGGGAGTTTTTTACTAGCTCAAAGGCAGTTAGGGATGAGATCTTCACCCAGAGATATCAATTTAAGAGTCTAGAGCATGAGCAAGAGAGGGTTGCAGTGACTTTTGGAGCGATTTGGAGACCAGTATTAGCCCTAGAGTCGCGGGCAGGTCAGACGGATGCACAGAGAGCAGCTCTGTGGCATGCCATTAGTGATACACAGACGGAGAACCGGGAGTTGCGATTACAGATCGCAGAGGAGAGGCGTGCGCGGTTGGATTTGGCTGAGATTGTTGATAGTATGAGGATAGGGCAGAAGCCCAGAGGAGATGTGTAGGATGTATGGGATTTGATTAGTAGTTTGTGTATATCACTAAATCGAGTAGCATCGGTTAGTGTCGATATTATGATTAGAAAAGTTTTATCTTAGTAGTGATAGTTATTACAAATCCTTAATAGTCGATAGATGATTTGTATTGAAATCGTTTTTATGATAGTAAAGGAAATTTTGTTCAAAACTTTTTTTTAGTAATTAGCAGTATTTTGTGTTATTTCCAGTTGGATGGATAAGATCAGTGCTTGAGAGCACAGTTTCCTGTGTGTGGTTGTGTTACGATTAGTCGCTCGTGTTAGGGCGGACACCCATTTCTTGTGAGGGTCAGTGTACGATTTAGTTGGTATATTCCGTAAACTTGAAATGTATTCGAGTTGGTCAATTATACCGTTTCGTTAGAGGAAGGTGAAAGACCGTAAATAGGTTACGAGGAAAGTTAGAAGGAAATTTAGTGATCGAAATTGAAACCTGATTATACTTTTATTATGTAAGCTTTTGAGAGGTATCTTGACTTATCTAAGTGAAGTGAGATTTAAGGTACTCGTTGAGTAGGATTGATTTAAAAAAAAGTTTAAGGCAAATAATGACGAGGTTTAGACAATGAAATGGTCTTCCTAGAAAGGTAGAGCCTGAAGTGTTTGACCAAGTAAGGTTTACTTGGGGATTTTAAGTGAGTATTGGCAAAAGAACCGTAGACGTTCTTGAGAAAGTAGAGTGTGAGTCATGTTATGTAGGACACATACCTTGTAGGGTTAGTCCCGTTGGTTAAATAACCGAAGAGTTTGGCGATGCCAATTATGATAGAATAGTTCTTACGTCAAGGACTGGATTGTATTCAAACACCCGACTAAGACTGTGTAACCTAAGTTTGAGGAAATTGTAAAACTAAGGGATAGTAGGAAAGACTATTGTGATTTTGTAAACGGATATAGATTTACCATGAGAAAGTGTAGGATTTGGACTGTGGAAAAACTTAGTCTTTAGAGGAATCGTGAGAAACCTTGCTTGAAAAGACCAACCCTAGTGATTTGATGTGATTCGTCGAGGAATTGAATTTCCTGTCGATGTTGTGATTCGATTATTTGAGTTGAATTTCGGGGCAAAATTCCTTTAAGGGGGTTAGACTATGATAACCGGTAATTTGTCTAGGGTTAAGTATTATAAAATATTATAATTTCGTATTTTGAAGTCTTTCGATCTTGCTAGTTTTCCTAATGAAAGCTGAAAAGTTAACTTCAGTTGACCATTTTTGCGTAAAACGGTTACGGTTTAACCGGGATTTTGATGGAGTTTTGAATTTCGGGAGAGAATCACGTTTGATTCTTCTTTCCATTTCGGAGTATTTGGTTGGTATTTTAAGTAATTCCGGGAAGCTTTCCTGTGAATTTTCTGAAAATCATCACGCTACGCGTACCGGCACGACAATTTGTTTGGGAATAAGTTTAAGTGATTCGAAAGTGTGTAATGAGCTTATTTATTTAAATAAATTCATGATTTTAGAAAACATTGGTTTTAAACGTAAATCGTTGGTGTGTGATTTGGAAGTTTTCAGAAAAACGGTCATTTTCATGAAATTTGGTAAAAGACCGTTACGGTCGTTAAGGTGTAAATTTTGAGCAAGTTGGTTTTAACAAAGCGTATTTTGGGGATTTAAAATGTTTTCATAATTGTGAGGATGGTTCGGTTGAGTTTTTAACAAAAATTCATGTTTTCGGTCCTAACCCGGCCAGTAGAGTCTAAATAGATTTTTTGTAGTAAATTAAGGTGATATGTGTCGTATAAATAACCTAGATTTATGGAAAA
Organism: Tanacetum coccineum; assembly: GCA_026074375.1. NCBI lineage: Eukaryota > Viridiplantae > Streptophyta > Magnoliopsida > Asterales > Asteraceae > Tanacetum > Tanacetum coccineum. Next base: position 46,252 of record BQNB010000273.1, on the reverse strand, counting down.
GTGATTTTAAACGCAATAGAAATATTAATTAAACTTGAGTAACGTTGTAAATCATCAAACTTTGAGCTTTTAAGTGATCCCAACACGAAAAGATGAACCCGGGACCCCTTAGGATTCCCATTTGGGACATGTACAAGGAGGAGACAACAAGGCTTCTTTTTAGCTTTGGTTGTCCATGCATGGTACAAAGCATTTGTCATGACCTCAACATTTCATTCTCATTTTAAAGTCAAACACAAAAAAATGTACATCTCTCTTATCTCTATTTCGAACGAAGCACCAAACCACAAGAAACATTGAATTTTTGAAGATTACCAAAAAAACGGGGTTAAAATATCGATAGTGGGTTGATATTAGATAGACGCGGGTTATAGAAAAAGGTTTTTGGGCCTTTCTCTTGCGTCAAAATCGAACCAAACTCGCCAAAGTTGTAAGTTTTCTAAATTTGATTTAAGTTGTACTTCTATGCTTATTTTGGTGTCTTAATACTAGTTGTACAAGTTGATCGTCATAAAAATCGATTCTTGGAAATGGAAAGTGTATAAAATGGGTGTTTGTTTGCGTCAACTCGAACAAAAATAAGAACAAGGGTCGAAAGTTTGAATATTTTGGCTGTGATGGTATTTTTATAATTTTGTCAAAGTGCTTTTGGGCTTATTTTGGAGAATGTTTAAAAATAAGCTAGTGTAAAAGGGCTTATTTGATTTTGGGTTATGCTTGTTGGGTTCAGCCCAACCATAATCATGGTTTGGGTTCGGTTGCACTCGGCCCGACAAGAAAATAAGGCTTGGCTCATTTATTTTGGCTTATTTTGGTTTAGAGCTTACTGGTTTTCGGCTTATATATAATGATCTTATAGCTTATTGGTTTCAGCTTATATATTTTGGACTTATAGCTTATTGGTTTTGACTTAAATATTTTAGCTTATAGCTTATTGGTTTCGGCTTAAATATTTTAGCTTATAGCTTATTGGTTACGACTTATATATTCTAGCTTATAGCTTATTAGTTTCGATTTAAATATTTTAGCTTATATCTTATTGGTTTCGACTTATATTTCGGCTTATGGCTTAAATGGGCCTATGTAATGGTTTTGGATTTCTATTTGGACTTCGGCCTAATAAAGTATAACTATTAGTATTTTTATTATAAAGTTAACAGGCTAACTATAAAAACTATAATGGACCTTAAGGTATAATATGCGAAAAGTAGTGGTTTAATACGTTTAAAGTGGATTTTCAAAGTGAAACATGTTTCGTGTCAATATTGAAAGTCGATGGAAGGAAATGCATTTTGTTAAAGTATTTTTAAGATTTAAAATTTGCCGTTTGGTCGGAAGGTAGCAAGAATTGGGAAAAATGTTTGGAATTGAGAATTGGAAAAAATGTTTGAACTTGAGGACTTAGAAAAAAAGTGTTTAGAATTGAGATTTTAAAATCTTGGAAATCTTGTATAAATGAACGGGTCACGCCGAAATTTTGTAAAAATCCCACACTTAGAAAAATATTGTGAAAACTTATTTTGTGTCGATTCGGTTAATGGACGAAATGTGACTTTTGATAAACTTTAAGTGTCGAGATTTAACGATTAAGCGTGGTTATGTTAAAATGGCAAGGTTTTATATTTATCATTTTTAGCCGATAAAGAGACGAAAATATTAAAATATTATTATTTTATTATTATAAATATATTTAAGTATATGTATACTTTAACGTTGCAGAGATGTTTATCCGTTTATATTTGATCTTCGAACTCCCACTTATTTCTCATCAGTTTTTCTCGGATTGTTTGATCGTTTATCCCGTTTCAACGAAGATCGATGTTTTGGATTAAATGATGTTGATGTCACACTTAGCCCAAGTGTTTTGAGTCGTTTTGAGTAATTTACCACACAACCATAATATGAGATAACGGTTTTGGTAAAAGATAACAGTTTTATTTTGAGATAGCGGTTTTGGTAAAAGATAACAGTTTTGTTATGAGATAACGGCTTTGGTAAAAGATAACAGTTTTGTTATGAGATAATGGTTTTGATAAAAGATAACTGTTTTGTTATGAGATAACGGTTTTGGTAAAAGATAAAAGTTTTGTTATGAGCTAACAGTTTTGGTAAAAGATAACAGTTTTGTTATGATATAACAGTTTTGGTAAAAGATAACAATTTTTTTATGAGATAACGGTTTTGGTAAAAGATAACGGTTTTGTTATGAGATAACGGTTTTGGTAAAAGATAACAGTATAAAGTATACGGTGTTATACAGATCACAAAAGTTTACAACACATTCTCGACCAAAAGGAACTTAACATGAGACAGCCGATGGATCGAACTTATCAGTGATTACGATTGCGAGATTCGTTATCACCCAGGAAAGACGAATGTCGTAGTCGATGCCTTAATCCAAAAGGAAAGGATCAAGCCGTTATCAATTCGAGCCTTAGTCATGACTATCCACACCATCCTTCATACTCAAATTCTAGATGCTCAAGTTGAGGCCATTAAGGAAGAAAATTTAAAAGCTGAAAATCTACGAAGGATGGGCAAGTCATTTGAGACTCGTCCTGATGGAACCAGATGCTTTAAGAACCAAACTTAGTTGCCATATTTTGGAAAGCTACGAGACTTGGTTATGCACGAGTCGTACAAGTCCAAGTACTCCATTCACCCTGGATCGGACAAGATGTACCATGATCTGAAGCTACCATATTGGTGGCTGAATATGAAAGTCGAAATTGCCACTTATGTCAGCAAGTGTTTGACGTGTTCTAAAGTTAAGGCAGAATGACAAAAACCATCAGGGTTATTGCAATAACCTAAGATTCCTGAATGGAAATAGGAATGGATCACAATGGACTTCATCAACAAACTACCTAGGACATCGAGCAATTATGACACCAGTTGGGACATTGTCGAGCGCCTTACTAAATCTGCTCACTTTCTACCAATCAAGGAAACAGACAGTATGAAGAGACTCACCCAAATTTACTTAAACGGCCTTGGGAACCTATCTGGAAATGAGCACTTCTTATCACCCGCAAACCGATGGTCAAAGTGAAAGGACCATTCAGACCTTAAAGGACATGTTATGTTCTTGTGTCATCGACTTTGCAAATGGATGGGATAAGCATTTTCCATTAGTTGAATTCTCTTACAAAAATAGTTATCATACGAGTATCAAGGTCGCACCCTTTGAGGCACTTTATGGTCAAAAGTGTCGATCAACCGTCTGCTGGAGTGAGGTTGGAGATAGCCAACTTACGGGTCTAGAGATTATCCATGAAACAATGAAGAAGAGTGTTTAAATCAAAAATCATTTGCAAGCTGCTCGTGATCGCCAAAAGAGCTACGCTGATGTGAGGCGCAAACCCCTAGAATTTAATGTTGGCAACAAGGTTATGTTAAAGGTCTCGCCCTGGAAAGGAGTGATCCATTTTAGGAAACGTGGTAAGCTAAGCCCATAATACATCATGCCATTCAAGATCCTGGCTAGAATCGGTCCAGTAGCATACAGACTTGAACTGCCATGGGAACTTAATGAAATCTATAACACCTTTCATGTTTCGAATATGAAGATATGCTTATCTGATGAAAACCTTATCATTTCACTAGATGAAATCCAGCTCGACGACAAGCTGCACTTTATCGAGGAGCCTATAAAGATTATGGACCGTGAGGTCAAACAACTGAAGCAGAGTCGTATCTCTATCGTCAAAGTTTGTTGGAACTCTCGGCGAGGACCAGAATTCACATGGGAGCGTAAAGACAAATTTCGAAGCAAGTACCCTCACCTTTTCTCGGTACACCGTCAACGGATAACGCAAATTGATCTCTGGGACGGAGCTCTTTTAACGTAGGGAGGCTATAACAATCTGTATTTTCAGATGAAACTTACGGAAGAACCGAGGGATGAAACATACTCCCTCTGCACCACTCATCTGATTTCTTACTGAAGCTGATCTGAAAGACCAAGACCTAGCTTGATTTTTGGTAGATAATGATGATATCAACATTCTCTTACTTGTTTTACCTGATGAGATATACCAAACTATAGATGTTGCTAAGAGTGCAAACGAGGTGTAGGAAAAAGTTTGACGATAGATGGAAGGTTCAGAAGTAGGGAAACGAGATATATAAATCATTATTCTTTAGGAATTTGATCAGTTTACTTCCATTCTAGGAGAACCAATTGAACCGTATAACATCAGATACACTACACTGATCAACATATTAACAAGGAACAGATTTGACAAAAGGCCCATTGAAACCCACATCAAGTTTCTCAATCATCTTCAACCATACTTGATATGTTTTGTATCAATTATCAAGCAAACAAGATACCATCATACCATCATTTACAAACAATTGTTTGACTATTTAAAGTAGTTGAAACAGGAAGAAAATGAGATATGTAGAGACATGTAAAGAAAAGCTCAAGATCTTTTAACACTTATAGCAAGGACTAACATTTATGAGATAACCGATAATTTGCCCCGGGTTAAGTATTATAAAATATTATAATTTCGTATTTTGAAGTCTTTCGATCTTGTTAGTTTTCACGATGAAAGCTAAAAAGTTAACTTCAGTTGACTATTTTGCGTAAAACGGTTACAGTTTAAACGGGAGTTTGATGGAGTCCTGAATTTTGGGAGGGAATCACTTTTGATTCATATTTCCATTTCGGAGTGTTTGGATTGTATTTTAAGTGATTCGGAAGTGTGTAATGAGCTTATTTATTTAAATAAATTCAAGATTTTGGAAAACATTTGTTTAAAATGTAAATTATTGGTGTGTGATTTGAAAGTTGTCAAAAAGCGGTTATTTTTGTGAAATTCGGTAAAAGACTGTAACGGTCGTTAAAGAGTAAATTTTGAGCAAGTCAATTTTGACAAAGCGTATTTTGGGGATTTAAAATGTTGTCATAATTGTGAGGATGGTTCGGTTGATTTTTAAACAAAAATTCATGTTTTTGGTCCTGACCCGGCCGACAGCGTCTAAATAGAATTTTTGCAGTAAATTAAGGAGATATGTGTCGTATAAATAACCTAGGTTTATGGAAAAGTGATTTTAAACGCAATGGAAATATTAATTAAACTTGGGTAACGTTGTAAATCATCAAACTTTGAGATTTTAAGTGATCCCGACACGAAAAGACGAACCCGAGACCCCCTAGGATTCCCATTTGGGACGTGTACAAGGAGGAGACAACAAGGATTCTTTTTAGCTTTGGTTATACATTAATGGTACAAAGCATTTGTTATAACCTCAACATTTCATTCTCATTTTGAAATAAAAGAAAACATCTATCTTATGTCTCTCTATTTCGGACGAAGCACCAAACCACAAGAAACATTAAATTTTTGAAGATTACCAAGAACACAGGGTTAAAGATCGATGGTGGGTTGATATTAGATAGACGCGGGTTATAGAAAAAGGTTTTTGGTCTTTCTCTTGCGTCAAAATCGAACCAAACTTGCCAAAGTTGTAAGTTTTCTAAATTTGATTTAAGTTGTACTTCTATGCTTATTATGGTGTCTTAATACTAGTTGTACAAGTTGATCATCTTAAAAATCGATTCTTGGAAACGAAAAGTGTATAAAAAGGGTGTTTGTTTGCGTCAAACTCGAACAAAAAGGAAACAAGGGTCGAAAGTTTGAATATTTTAGTTGTGGTGGTATTTTTATAATTTTGTCAAAGTGCTTTATGGCTTATTTTAAATAATGCTTAAAAATAAGCTAGTGTAAAAGGGCTTATTTGATTTTAGGTTATGCTTGTTGGGCTCGGCCCAACCATAATCATGGTTTTGGGCTCGATTGCGCTCAGCCCGACAAGAAAAGAGGGCTTGGCCAATTTATTTTGGCTTATTTCGGTTTAGAGCTTATTTGGTTCGGCTTATATTGCGAGCTTATGGCTTATTGTGTTTTCGATATATATTTAACTTATAGCTTATTGGTTTTGACTTAAATATTTTAGCTTATAGCTTATTTGTTTTGGCTTAAATATTTTAGCTTAGAGCTTATTGGTTTCGACTTATATTTCGGCTTATGGCTTAAATGGGCCTAAGTAATGGTTTTGGATTTCTATTTGGACTTCGGCCCAATAAAGTATAACTATTAGTATTTTTATTATAAAGTTAACAGGCTAACTTTAAAAACTATAATGGACCTTAAGGCACAATATGCGAAAGTAGTGGTTTAATACGTTTAAAGTGGATTTTCAAAGTGAAACATGTTTCGTGTCAATATTGAAATTCGATGGAAGGAAATGCGTTTTGTTAAAATATTTTTGAGATAAAAAATTTGCCGTTTGGTCGGAAGGTAGCAAGAATTGGGAAACATGTTTGGAATTGAGAATTGGAAAAAATGTTTGAACTTGAGGACTTAGAAAAAAAAGTGTTTAGAATTGAGATTTTAAAATCTTGGAAATCTTGTATAAATGAACGGGTCATGCCGAAATTTTGTAAAAATTTCACACTTAGAAAAATATTGTGAAAACTTATTTTGTGTCGATTCAGTTAATGGACGAAACGTGACTTTTGATAAACTTTAAGTGTTGAGATTTAACGATTAAGCGTGGTTATGTTAAAATGACAAGGTTATATAATTATCCTTTTTAGCCGATAAAGAGATGAAAATAATAAAATATTATTATAAATATATTTAAGTATATGTATACTTTAGCGTTGCAGAGATGTTTATCCGTTTATATTTGATCTTCGAACTCCCACTTATTTCTCGTCAGTTTTTCTCGGATTGTTTGATCGTTTATCCCGTTTCAACAGAGATTGATGTTTTGGATTAAATGATGTTGATGTCACACTTAGACCAAGTGTTTTGAGTCGTTTTGAGTAATTTACCACACAACCATAATATGAGATAACGGTTTTCGTAAAAGATAACAGTTTTGTTATGAGATAACGGTTTTGGTAAAAATAACAGTTTTGTTATGAGATAACAGTTTTGATAAAAGATAACGGTTTTGGTAAAAGATAAAAGTTTTGTTATGAGATAACTGTTTTGGTAAAAGATAACAGTTTTGTTATGAGATAACGGTTTTGGTAAAAGATAACAGTTTTGTTATGAGATAACGGTTTTGGTAAAAGATAACAGTTTTGTTATGAGATAACGGATTTGGTAAAAGATAAAAATTTTGTTATGAGATAACGGTTTTGGTAAAAGATAACGGTTTTGTTATGTGATAACATTTTTGAGATAAAGAGTAAAGGTTTTGTGATAAGGAAAGAGGTTTTTGTAACAGGATTGAGAATCTTGGTGTGAGTAAAGACGAATACTTGTACAATAAGACAACTTTGTAAAAACATTAATAAAGTGTCGTGAATGATTAGGTCGTGGCCGGGTACTGTTGTGCGCTTGCGTTGAGATTATTTGTGCATTGAGTTTGAGATTTGTGTAGTTTGCATTATTTGCTGTTAAGGTGAGTTCTCGTAACCCTATTTTTCTACTGTTTTTCCGTTAAGGGAAAATGATACTCAAATGTGTTTTGAACTATTTTAAAATTGAACTGTGCGAAACATGGTTTTGTTTTTAGGACAATTATGTGCTTATGATTACTATGTGAATATATGTGATGTGATTTTACTTTCATGTACTGTGTTTAGAATGCAAGGGTTGTGATTTTATTTGCATGTACTGTGTTTGGCATACAAGGGTTGTGATTTTACTTGTGTGTACTGTGTTTGGCACACCAAGGCTTGTGGTCCTGCCCTAATATAGTGCTACAGCTGGTAGGCCCTTTAGGTGCGTAAGTGACATATTTGCTACCTGACTAGCGGGGATGCTAGGGCATGGTTATCGACTAGCGGGTATGCTAGGTCGGGTTTACATGATTAGCGAGGATGCTAAGTCATGGGTGATTCTCATATATTCACTATCATATTGCACTATTGTCTACTGTTTTGATATATTGGCATAACTTTTAGGTTTAAGGTCAAACCTACGAGCTCACCGACATTATTGTTGACGTTTTTGAGTATCATTTTCAAGTGTGTCAACTAAAGTATAGGAATGATGTTGGAAGAGCAAAGATGTAACCCAAGGGGACTCGATCAAGATGGATTTTTTTTATTTTATTGTCAAGTCTTAACTTGTAAAATTTATGTAAATCCAAGTTTCATTTCTTTGTAAATTGTAAAGTGTATGATCTTGTATCTTGTGCGATGAACGGTATCTTCGCATCCCGTGTTTTCGCCACTGACGGGGTGTGACAATTTCATACCCATATGTTTAAACACAAGGATATCTACTACAACAACCCTACACCTCATAGAGATTCCTACCACAACAAACTTTTGTTACACAACAAAGCTCATTGGTCAACTATGCTTCAAGCATCATTGAAAACATTTACGCATCAAGTACTCCAACCGATCAAATCAATACTAGCTATGAACAAGAAGTTGAAGAAGATGATCTAATGGTAGGAGTGACCAAAACAATGGAAATGTTGACATAAGCTTTCCAGAAATGCTATAGTAGACCAACAAACAACAATCTTCATTCGTCATCGAACCCAAGATTAAGTCTTATTGAGCAACCACAACCACAACTAAGTGCTACACAAAGAAGGTGGATGCCTACGGGTTCGATTGTTAATGTTGAGTATACTAGTAATGTAGAGAATGTTTCAAATGGTATGAACAATGCGGGGGAAAAGAATGTTAGGAACAATAGAAAGTGTACTAAAGCTACCGGGCCAAGATGCTTCAACTATAAAGGGATTAGGCATATTGCAAGAAACTGCGCAACACCGCTAAGAATAAAGGAACTCTGAATTCTACAAAGAAGCAATGCTATTAGCAAAGAAAGATGAATCTGTAATTGATATGACAAAAGAAGAATATGAATTCATTCTTTTTGCTTCCAAAACCGAATCAGAGGACCAAGAGTTAGAAGCTCCAGGGATATTCATGGCAACCATCAGTAAGATTGAGTCAGACACATAAAATGACAAAGACATCACTCATGATGAAGAAAATGTAGTTAGAAAACAGTCGGATGCAACATATATTAGTATACATTCAGACCTAGCTCTAATAACACAGATTGACAATGATCAACCAGATGGTGAAACTGAGTATACTAATATACTTAGTGAGGTACAATTCAATGACCTAATTGAACATAAATTCATCATGTATAAGGGGCAATACCTTGATCAACCAGATTCTATCAACGATCCATATATGTTAAACCAAGATAATAGTGATATTATTACTGCTTCATCAAATATAAATCATGATGGAGGTAAGGTTGACCATGATAAGGTCTCAAGTAATGATCATTCTGATCAGTCATTAATTGATACCCTGATCAAACGCATGATTGGTGAGGAATGCACAAACATTATTACGATTAATCAACTTGAGAGATATGATAAAAATGACCAAACACTCTTTGATCATGTTCTAAAAATTGATGAAACAATTTTGTCTCTAACATATTCATTGTATGCCACAAGTAATATTCTTCATAACAAAATTCTTTTACACGGACATGAAATATAAAATCTAACTAGAACAAACACTAAACTTTAAAAGCAAATTTCAAACAATTTGACAAAGATTTTCATAATTGAACAAGATTGAGTTAAAATGAAATCAAATACTGAATCACTTGAAGGAAAACTTGCTTCAAAAATTTCATATCTCAAGACAATCAATCATACAACAACAAACACGTCTAACATCAATTTGTGTGATGATGAACCATATTCTGTCAAAAATTATATTTTGAATTCAGATTCACTTAATGACCATCTGATGACTAATATCCTAAACAATGATATCCAGTTAGTATTGGTTCACCAACATAACCATATACTCTATGAGCATCATCAAAATTTACTCAAACAAAAGCAAAATGACTTTGACAATTATGCATTCAGGAAACCGAATTCAACAAAATTTAGGATCAATGAATATAAATATCTGATTCATTTAAAACTCAAAAATGTTCACACGATTGTGATTTACAAGACTTGCATTGGGAAAATGCCACTTTGCAACATAAATATGATATGCTCTTTACTAAATACTAGTCATCCGTGTATGACTCAAGTGTAAAACATGAAAATCTTTCAAAATAGATCCTAAAAGATCCATCACATGAGTTAAAAAATGAAGCTAATGGTAATACTACAATCAATTCTCTAAGCTCCACTTGTGGTAAATGCTTGTATTTAAATAATCATAGTTCTTGTGTTTCTAAATACCTGAGTGTTGTGAACAAGAAACAGGAAACTACTACTTGTGACCCTCTGTTACCTAGTACCTCAACACCTGTAGTTGCTATTTGTAGTGTAGAAGATACTAGTAGAGAAAATCTAAGTAGACTGTAATCCAACACTTAGAACACTAGGTCTAAAGCACAAAATAATACCATTAACAAACAATCCAAAAACGTGCACCTCTTAGAAAATGAATGGACCCCTAAGACTAGGAGTTCAAGAAGGTTTAAGAAAAGATCGAACAAATCTAGGTTTTTTAACGACTTTGAGCCATTCTAATAAGGGGTCACAGATCAAACAACCGTGCATCATCCTCTTTGTTTTCATGTGCAGGTCACTTAGATTCGGATATGGAACATCTTAATTGAATAATCTAAAAAGACTTTGGTATCTAAACATATCAGTTCAGGACATAGATTAACCGCTAAAACTTCTGGACAAAGCAGTTTAGAACTAGTGCTTCAACCACTTCCAATAACAATTACCAATGATCCCCCACTAATAAAAGAAGAACTGGCTAATCTGTTTGAAAACTTGAGTAAACTGCTTTGATACCAGTTGTAGAATCATAGAGGGGGGGGGGGTTGAACATGATTTTCTTGACTTCTTTGAAGTTTATAAAACTTCAAGTCTCGAAAGAGCCGAGTGGTGTACTAATATACTTTGCAATGAGAACAATAAATAGATAGAGAGAAAGAGAGAGAAGGAGAGACACTATGATATATACTAGTTCGGAAAGGGGGGTTTAGTCCTTCCATACGAACAGCTATGAATCCACGACACATATACTATTCTACTATAATCCTTATGGTGGGCTACAAACCGTATTACAATTTAACTCCACAAATATGCACAAAGATCGGCGCTTACAAAGAAGAGTTACTACTTATGGTATTCCGCCCTCAGAATCTACCCCTAAGAACATGTGATTCGACTTATCCTATTACCACAAAGACTTTCCCTTGGAAGCTTACCAAACCCCAACTAGATACCCTATGATCTAAGCTAGATTCCTCGGATACAAGACTTCCCTTACAACTTAATTGATTAAATGATAGATAGTTAAACCAAGTCCTAACCTAACCTAGAGAATCAATTCTAAAGAAAGGGTATGAGAAAGAAGACGCTCGACAAAACACACAAGTGTGGATTAGGTACTTGTGTAGTTCTCTTGCGGAGATATGTTTACTTTAATAGAATGATGAGATGAGAAGTTTGGAACACTTAGATGTTAGACTTAGAGGATAGGAGAAGAGAAAAAAGAGGAAATGAATGTTTGCAAAAGGTAGGGAATACAAAGGCTAAAAGGGGTATTTGTAGGCCAAAAACCCAAAGGTGGATAAAATAAATTCGTATGTGGCGCGCTGGCCATGTGTTAGTGCGCCAGAGACCCGAACCTATTTTTTTGGGTTTTGAACTACTCGCTCTTGTTAAACCCCCAATTGTACTTCACGCTTTGACCTTTCAATCATTCTTATACTCAAGGTCGAACAACTCAAATAGTCATTTGATAAAAGCGTTTGTGAAGTATTTAAAATTCTTTTGTTTGTCCGATATTGAAAAGAGAGAAAAGAACTATCGGATAAGGGTAATTTGGGTATTCCTCAAAATGTAACTAGCTTAGTTGGAATCTAACAAATGGTTTGAAAGGCTAGTTAATGTACAAGAGAATATTTTTGGAATATTATTAATTTGGAGAGAAAGGGTGGATGTTATGGGGGGAAGATTTGAAATTTAAGTTTCAAATGTATTAGGGACACGTTGGATAAGAGGAAAAGATAAGGATGAGGTGTATGTGAGTTGGCATGATGTGATGGTGATGGGATGGAAAGGATCCTCTCGATCTTGTTTGAAATGAAGGGTAGAGATGAGATGGTGAAGGATAAGTTGGATAGGTGAAGTGGCAAGATCAAGGGTGGATTGAGAATATATTTGTTTAGTAAGTAAAGTGTATTTGTTTGTAGAGGGAAGTGTGTTTTTTTTTACATTTCTATAGAACCATAGGGGGGTGAATACGGTTATCTTGACTTCTTTAAAGTTTCTAAAACTTCAAGGTACAAATAACCAAGTGGTGTGATGATCTACTCAGCAAAGAAACAACAAGTAGATTGAGATAAAGAGAGAGAGAAAGAGAGAGAGAGAGAGAGAGAGAGAGAGAGAGAGAGAGAGAGAGAGAGAGAGAGAGAGAGAGAGAGAGAGAGAGAGAGACTATGATATATACTGGTTCAGGAAGGGGGGTTTAGTCCTTTCATACGTCCAGTAGCGAATCCAGGACACCTATACTATGTCTAGTATAATCCTTATGGTGGACTATAACACTTAACTCCACCGATATGCACAAAGATCGACGCTCACAAAGAAGAGGTACTACCTACGGTATTCTGCCCTCATAATCCACCCATAAAACTTGTGATTTCTCTTATCCTCTAAACGCAAAGACTTCCCCTTAGATGCTTACCAAACCTTAACTAGATCCTCAGTGATCTAGGCTTGATCCCTTAGATACAAGACTTCCCTTACAACTTGATTGAATGAAAGATAGATAGTTAAACCAAGTCCTAACCTAACTTAGAGACCCGATTATAAAGAAAGGGTATGAGAAAGAATACCCTTGACAAAACACACAAGTATGGATTAGGTACTTGTGTGGCTCTCTTGTGGAGATGTGTTCACTTCAATTGAATGATAAAATAAGAAGTTTGGCACACTTAGATGTTAGACTTAGAGGATAGGAGAGGAGAAAAGAGAGGAAAGAATGTTTGCAAGAGGTGAGGAATACAAAGGCCATGAGGGGATATTTATAGGCCACGAAACCAAAGTGGGTAAAATTAGTTCGCAAGTGACGCGTTGGCCATGTGTCAGCGCGCTAGGGACTCGAACCTATTTTTTAAGGTTCTTGGCTTTTTAACTACCCGCTTTTGTTAAACCTCCTATTGTACTTCACGCTATGACCTTTCAATCATTCTTACACTCAAGGTCAACCAACTCAAATAGCCATTTTGATAAAAGCGCTTTTGAAGTATTTAAAAGCCTTTCGCTTATCCGATATTGTAAAGAGAGAAAAGAACTATTGAAAAATGGTAGTTTGGGTATTCCTCAAAACATAACTAGCTTAGTTAGAATCTAACTATTGGTTTGAAAGGCTAGTTTAGGTACACGCGAATATTCCTAGAATATTCTAAACATAGAGAGAAAGGGTAGATGTTATAGGGGGAAGATTTAAAATTTTAAATTTAAATTTATTAAACACATGTGAGAATTTGAAGAAGGGATAAGGATGGGTTATGAATGAGTTGGCATGATGTGATGGTGATGGGATAGAAAGGAGCCTCTTGATCTTGTTTGAATTGGAGGATGAAGATGAGATGAAGAGAGGTAAGTTGGATAGGTGAGGTGGTAAGATCAAGGGTAGATAGAGAGTGTGTTTGTTTAAAGAGTGAAGTGTGTTTGTTTGAAGAGAGGAAACTGTGTTTGTTTGTAAAAAAGAAAGTGTGTTTATTTGTATAAAGGGAAATGTGTGTGTTTTAAGATTTGAATTTCTATTTAAGGGTGGAGAAGAGAGTGATAGAAGTTGGATTGATGAAGGGTTATAATCAAGGGATGGGATGATAAAGTATGTATGTGTGCTTGTGCGAAATTCAAATGGTTTGTGAGGAAGAAGATGAATAGTAGATATGTGGTGGAGAATATTTTGATGGGATGTGGAGGAGCCTATATGGGGAATGAAAGGAACAAGAAGTACAACAAGCACAAAGAGGGTATATTATGTAAGGGAATGTGAGTTGTTCTATATGGGTATGATTTGGGGAAGGTTTATATGAAGAGGAGTTTAGGTTTGAAGAAGGTGTTGAAGATGAGAAGTATGAATGTGATGATGTTTAGGATGAAATCAAAGGATTGATTCGGGTTTATAATCACATTGCTAATAAGAAAGGAAAAAGTAGGCAAATGTGATTATGGGATGGTTTAAGAAATGAGTGTTTAGAGTGTGTGGAGGATATAACCATTTGTTGGGTAAGAGATTAAAAAATTATTAGAAGGAATGTGTTATAGGAAGTATGGTATGGAAGTGTTGTAGGGATAAGCGTGGGAGTTTGTAAGACATCTTGTACATTTTGAGGAATACATGTGTGAGTTTGTAAGACATCTTCTAATTAGTCACTTGGACTTAATCAATGATAATCAACAATGAATTTGATCACTAATCATCTTGATGCAAACAAGCTAAGTGCTTTGCATCTCAAGTAAAGCATATCCTATAACAGGAAAGGATGCGTTTACGCAAAGTGACCTTTGACTTAGTTTGACCAATAAGGGAGTAAAACCCGCTATGTGATTAAGAACAACATAAATCCTATCATATGATATGATCTTATATGATACGATATGATACGATACGATACAATACGATACGATACACTATGATACGATACTATACGATACTATACGATACAATACGATATGATATGGTACGATACGATACAGTACAGTACGGTATGATACAATACAATATGATACGATACGATACGATAAGATACGATACGATACGATACGATACGATACGATACAATATGTAGTATATCAATCCCACATAACATATATGATTCGTATGACTTAGAGAGAGAAAGAGAGGTTGGAAGGTTTTCTAGAGAGAGAAAGGACGAAGTATGTGAGATTAGAATGAAAACCAACACCCTTTCCATGAGTGAAGAGGGTATTTATAGTACAAAGAGGAAGGATAGGGCGTTTGGATCCATAGGATTTCCATGGGTCGGCCCGCTTCCTTTACTTAATTAATACATTTAAACTACAAGCTATGAACTACTCCCTCCATCCTAAAATTATTGTCCCCTATTGACTTTTCAAATCTTTTTCTTCCCACTTTGACCTTAAATATTTTTGTTTGTGTTATATAACACTTGATGAAAATCATAATTACAAAAGTACATTTAAAAACCAATCAATTCATATACTTTTCATTAAGTATTATATAACACAAATAAAAATATTTAAGGTCAAAGTTAGAAGAAAAATACTTAAAAAGTCAATTGGGGACAATAATTTTTGAACGAAGGGAGTATATATTTTGGAAGTGACCGAGACTTTTTTGAATTCCTAACAATCTCCCCCCAAATGAGGTTACTCCAAATTACAATGATCTAAAGCTTAGCATTCTATGAATGTCTTCAGTCTTGCGCGAAGTCTTGATTCTTTTATCTTTATCTTGTGTGATATGTAGTGAACTTTGATCATGAGCTTGTTACAACATGCTTGACTCTACTGTGATCTTGAGCTTCTTGAGATCAACAGTCATACATCATCTCTTTATCATCTTGAAATCTTTTGCCTTCTTGGTGTCATGTGAATTTTGGACCAACATGCTCATACTTACTTCGTCTTGAAAGCTATCAAACATTCTCCCTTGGAATGCTTTATCTTGAACACTTTAACACTTCAAGGAAGATGTTTTAGTATCAGATTGATCTTTCATTATGTATTTATATTTGTTGATCGAGTATGAGCATGTGGCTATGACTTTGACTCTGCTGGAATGAGGCATCCCCACCTTTGTTTATATCTGCACTTAAAACAATTAGCAATAAAGCTTGTGGACTAACATGGCTTTGTCATTCGCCCTTGTTTGGTTAGATCAACCTTACCTCTGATCAGGTAGATTCAATTTAAAGAAGAATATCCTTGACAGGTTTTCCAGCTTGTAGTATTGAATCCTCTAACACATAAGCATTAGATTTATCGTACTTAGCTTGTTCTCATTATCAGAACGTGTCAAAGAAGACAACATGATAAGAGTGAATTAGTGAGTTACTATCTTACTGATTGAGTCATCAATTCATATACTGGACTAAATCTATATCCAGTTATCACAAGTTTGATCCATATAGGATCTCATAAGTCACCTGACGTAGTGCTTGTTTGATGTTGGCACTGGTAGGATTTCCATCGTCACTGTGAAAACTATGAAGTATTATTCTGATGTTCTGGCAAGATCACAAGGATAATGCGTAGGACTCTTATGATTTTACTTATTTTCATAGTGTGTGTAGAACAAGCGTAATTTGAAATAGTGTCCTAATGAGATTTATGGATGATCTCTTTTGGCTCTAGACTCAATAGTGTATTTTGGTTTTAGTGATCAGAGGCTAGAGATGACTGCCACCTTTTCAATACCAACCAACTCAAAGTGAGAAATTCAATAGATAACGTGTTTAGTCTCCATGAGAAATGAAACAGAAATCTTTTAATAGATTATGAGTGGCTACGGAGGGTTGTGCATTGCATCACTAGGTCCATGATGTCTATCTTCAATGCCAACAATCATCATTGTGATTCTGACAGCATATGTATTGACTAGGTTTCTGCCTAAGTATATGGAGGGCTTCTTTCTTTTCACCCTTTATCCTTACATTACTTTTTCACTCTTTAACCCCTTCAATGCTTACTAAATCCTCATTACTAACACCTTGTTAGGTTTGTTCCAGTGTTTTCTCTGACTTAGTAGGCATTATTCCTATTCTTACTTTATTCCTTTTTTACATCATACCTAAGGACTTCTTATCAAACAATTGGAACGTCCCTAGGTAGATCCATCCGGTTCTGGCTATATCATGGAACAAAAACCTATTCCTAACCTCCTTATATCTCCATAATAATAAATACATGGTCGGTCTTTAGGAATTGTTCTCGAAGCCTTAAAACCATTGAAAACATCAATCAAAGTGTTTGATAACATTATCAAAATATTTTACACTTTGAGAGTTTCATTCTTTACTAAAAGCTCCCCCTCAACACATGCATCGATATGTGAAAATGTTTTGCACATGCTAAGTATAGAGCGCACTTGAGTCAATCATGATCACATTTTATTATATTCATATTTTAATCATATTTTCTCCCCTTATCTAAAATGTTAAATCTTTTGATATTTTAGATATTAATTGATTAAAACTTTCAGGGAGAATTTTTTTCTGATTAACATGATTATTAGGAACATTTTAATGCTCCTCTTAAATTTATGAGGGAAAGATATAGTGTTGAGTACATATTTTGAAAATCTTTGAATTTATTGAAAAATTCATGAAAAATTATACTCAACACATATATTCTTATAATTTTACACTACATATATACGTATTCACAAGATAGTATTTGAGACAGGACCTTAAATGAGCAAACAAGGATTGACACAGTCAATCTGTCTGCTTAAGCAGCCTGTAGTCTGTCTTGAGTTTCCTTCCACCAACGTAGCATTCTAGACTCCTGATTGTTCATCTTCTATGCAATGTCTTCTCATTCACCTTTATCATTGAATCTGTCCGTCACCGATCCTTATATGACCAAGGTCTTGTTGGCATGTCTTAATTATAACCAATTTTGAAGTTGTTCACCCTATACTTTAGCTCATCACGAATTTTCATGACTGATGACATCAAATAACATTACTTTTATAGCATCATTTATCCCAAGTAAATTACCCACTTTTATATAATTATTGCAAGAATTGTTACTTAATTGTTTAAAGTTGTTAATTGCAGTAATTATGGAGTACATTCTGAAGACACGCTAAAAGGCGCACATTTTAGAGCTTAAACGAAGATATTTGATGATTGCTTATTTCTTACTACATACGTCATATCTAGCAAAGAAGATACGGCGTATCTGCACCTAGACATCACAAGAAAACGCGTACGTTCAATACCCAATACATCGTATCCTGCTGATTATATACGCCATATCCACCTGGTCAACAATCAAAGATCCTGCAATAAATGTGATTGAAGACAATTATTACTGATTGATTATGAACGTAGCGCTCACTCTAAGGAATACACCCCAATACACCGTATTGACCTCACTCAATATGACGTATCCACTCTTTTTCAAAGACTATAAATAGAAGACTCAAAAATGAGTAATCTGTGTGCAAAATCATATTCTCTATACCATAAACATAAAAGTTGATTATCTGAAGAGACGAAGAGCAGCCAAGGTCAAGCATCGATAGTAAGTTCATAGAAGACACCGTGTAATTCCTATACTCTTGTAATCATTCGATTTTTGGTATCGTCCGTTAACTCAGTTAGTTTACCTTGGTTGTTTGATTATACTTGTATTATTACAATGGTTATGGGCTAATACCCTTAGGTATTACCCATCTTAATAAAGATTTAATTTTTGGTTTGTTTAATCTTGATTGCTTAATTAATCGTTGATTGTTTAATTATGTTTATCACCTCATACTTGTCTATGTACTTGAATATGCAAACCATCATTCAACTGGGTCTAGTGAGACTGACCAATTGATCTAGATACTAGGATGGCTCTCCATATCGCGTTTTATATATCTGGACCAATAGGATTACAAATAATCTTCTATCTTTGCCTTTATATTAGTGAGCTTAGTTGGCCTGGCAGGTGACCCTTGGATCAACAAGTACGTTCTTAATCATTGGTAAAGGCTTGAACAGTGAACTAACAGTATATAAAATGCCGTCAAGCAGTAAGTGGGTAAAGTCCCGATGGGCTAGGGTTTAAAAAATCACCATTGCTTTAATCCCTAAGATAGATTATACTTAAACAAAAAGGATGCTTTATGTTGATGCATTAATTGTGACATGATTCAACGTGTCTAGGTCTTAGGAAGAAGTACAGCCTAAGTCTTATGAATGATATGTCGCTTCGAGATAAGCACTCATTATACTAAATATACAAACCAACGTTTAATCGGATTTAATATGGCTAATACAGTTTTCTATCATATGGCTTGACGGCCCTTTTATCTTCTGATTTTCTTCTTGCGTGATTATTGCGTATTGAATTGATTTTAGTCATCATAAAACCTGTGCCAGTCTCTCAGGCTGAAACCCCCCCCCCTTTATCATTAGAACTAGGTTTAGCATAGTTTTAACAATAATTAGAATTAACTAGACTAATTAATTAGAATAAAATACTGATAGAATATAAGGTTAACTTTCTCGCTCTTAGTGTTCGACACCCTACTTACCACAAAGTTATATATTGACCGGGTACACTGCCTGTTAAAGTGTTGTTTTAGGGTTAAGTCGGTTAAATATAAATTTAAAACTTAAACTATCATAAATTACACCTACATGACGACACATCAAGTTTTTGGCACCGTTACCGGGGAGTGAAAATTGTTTAATCTTTATTTTGTTAGAATTTTATTTTTAACCCATAACTTAGAATAAATTAATTAGCATAATTTAATTATGTTTGTATTTGATTAATTGTGTGTTTAATTGTTTTTTTAAATTTCTGCATTATTTAATTTTTTTCTAAGTACTATGTTCTGGTCGAACACCTAATATAGTGTATCCACCAATTGGATACGACGTATCACACTTTCAACCCAGATACAACATATTGATTCCTACAGTCTAAACAACGTATCTCGTACTTACAAACAATACGATGTATTCTGCAAACTCAATACGACGTACTGACCCTCAACAGATCCATACGACGTATTCAAATCAATTGAATACAGCGTATCGATCATCTGATACAGTAGCATAACTAAATTTGATTTCCGTGTTTAATTTTCTGTATTCTTTTCAAAGAGCCCGTCCTACTGATTTATTATCCTCTGTTTCAGGTGATGCATGACAAGGAGTTCCACTAAGGAACTATTTACGCTTTTTGAAAACCTGGAAAGAGTATTTCATTCAAAAAGGTGGCTTTTCAAGACATCTGGTCTTGTAGAATCGAATTCACCTGAATTTGATTTGTTTTCTAACATCAAAGAACGTTCAGAGAAAGAAGCTACAGAAATTATGACACGGACGTTCTATTAGTCCGTCCGATTACCTTTCGTATGTATTTCGTTCGTTTACGTTCGATTAACATCCCAAATATTAAAGAAAATAATAAATTAATATATCAATTATTTAAGGTCCCTAAAATAATATATTAATATAATACTAACGACTTATTAATTTCTCTTATATAAAACATTAAGGTTGAAATTGAAATTGACAAAAAAAAAGTTTAAACAAATTGATTTCATAAATATCGAGCTTACTTGATTAATGACAACTTGATCACAACTTTTGGATGACTTCACAGCTTTTGAACATCTTTTGCATACAACTTTTGGGTGACTTCTAATACCTCTTTTTTGACGACGTTCAAAAAGACGTTCTATATAAGTCATCGTGAATATTAACTATGGTAATGATGTATTTTAGTTTTCTTGTTGCACGAATGCTACTATGCTACTCATGATGCTGAATATATTAGTATGACTGGATTTTAAGATCATATTTTGGGGATAATCATTATAAACATAAGAATGATCATAGGATCGTTTAAAATACAACTTTAGTTACACGATTTCGTATATGTCCGTTTGGTTTATATTGATTCCTACAGTCTAAACAACGTATCTCGTACTTACAAACAATACGATGTATTCTGCAAACTCAATACGACGTACTGACCCTCAACAGATCCATACGACGTATTCAAATCAATTGAATACAGCGTATCGATCATCTGATACAGTAGCATAACTAAATTTGATTTCCGTGTTTAATTTTCTGTATTCTTTTCAAAGAGCCCGTCCTACTGATTTATTATCCTCTGTTTCAGGTGATGCATGACAAGGAGTTCCACTAAGGAACTATTTACGCCTTTTGAAAATCCGAAAATAATATTTCACTAAAAAAGGAGACTCTTCGAGACACCTGGTCTTGTGGAATCGAATTCACCCGAATTCAATTTATTTTCTGACATCGAAGAACTTTCAGAAGAAGAAACTATATAAATTATGACGGAAAGAATGGAACAATACATGAGCAAGACCCGTGGGGATTATGGGTCGGGCGTTACTAGGCCCAAGATCGATGGAAATGCCCACTTTAAATTGAAAGGGCATTTTCTCAAAGAACTTCGTGACAATAATTTTAGCTGTTCAGAAAATGAAGATGCTAACGAACACATTGAAAAAGTTTTGGAGATTGTTTACTTATTCCACATCCTAAATATAACTCAAGATCAAATCATGCTTCAAAGCTTTCTCTGTATCCCTAACTGGAGCTATAAGCTGTTAGCTCAAGAACGAACCGACAGGTTCAATTTTAAATTGGGAAGTCCTAAAATTGAAGTTTCTAAGCAAATACTGTCCGCCTGCTCGTACTGCAAAGAAAATGGAGGAAATTACCAACTTTCAGCAAGAACCTGACGAAAGCCTTTTCCTAGCTTGGGAAAGATTTAAAGAACTCTTGATGAAATGCTCCCAACACTATTTGACTATTATACAGGAAGTAATCTTGTGTTATAATGGACTGGGTGTTCCAACTAGACAAATCCTTGACTCAAAAGATGCCATACCAACCAAAACAGCTGCTCATGCAAAAGTGGCCATCCAAGAGATGGCCGAGTACTCTCAAAAATGGCACAATGGAACATCAAGAATTAGAAGTACTGAAACTTCTGAGAGATTGGCCGCTATCCAGGCACAACTCAACAGTCTCGGTAGAGAAATTAAGAAAGTAAATGAGAAGGTATACGCTGCTCAGGTCGGATGCGAGTTATGAAAGGGGCCACATTACACAAAAGATTGTACACTCAAAGAAGAGGGGAAAACTCTTGAAGAAGCTTACTATACATAGTTTGGTGCACCCTACCAACCTGGAGGACAGTACAGAGCAGCAGGGTCAGGATTCTACCAGCGAAACAACAGAAACTCTTCGTACCCTGATCGAAGACAAACTGAGGAGGAATCCCTGACCAAATTTATGGCTGAATCAGCAAAGAGACACGAGGAGAACTCAAACATAATCAAAGAAATTCGAGCTTCTACCAATGCAGCTATCAGAAATCAAGGGGCATCGATTAAGACCTTGGAGATTCAGATTGGACACATGAGCAAAGTCTTACAAGAAAGAGGATTCGGAAGTTTGTCCTGCTCAACGGGAACAAACCCAAGGGACCATGTTAAATCGATTTTGACTACTAAAGCTGATTCAACTAGGATACACCGTATCGGAACTAGTCCATACGCCGTATCGGTCCCACAGTTCAGAACGCATTTTCTGAAACAGTTCCTTTTCCTAGGCGACTACATGATTACTGATGTGATGAATAGAAGGAGGCAAGATTTTGGAAACCTATTCAATCAGGACCACACTTCATGGCAACACCTTGCCTTAGAAAGAAAAGGACCCAGGGAGCTTTACTCAACCTTGTTTTATTCATAATGTTTGTTTTGATAAAGCCGTTGTTGACCTAGGAGCAAGTGTAGGTGTTATGCTATTCTCTACCTACACCAACCTTGGTTTAGGAGATTTAGCTCACACTAAGCTAACTATTGAAATGGCTGACAGAACAATTAAACATCCGAGGGGTATTGCTAAAAACGTGCTAGTTAGAATTGGTAAATTTATTTTCCCCATAGATTTTATTATCTTGGACATACCCGAGGATGACGATGTCTCTCTGATCCTTGGATGACCATTCTTATCTACCGCCCATGCCAAGATAGATGTTTTTAAAAGAAAATTTACTCTAAGGGTTGGGGAAGAGAAAATTATTTTCAAAAAAGCATTAAACCATCCACTGGCATAATTAAGAGGGTCTATATGTTAAAAGAAGGAACGAATCTTGATTCCAAAACTGAGCTTATAGGAGAGGGTATTAATGAATCATTCGACCCACACTTTGGTGATTATATTGAATTAAATGATTTGGATATGCCTCTAGAACCTAGGATGAATCAAGATAATAAATTTGAGCCAACCATTAATAAAGGCATTATTGTCAATGAGCCCACTAACAAATGTGGTTAAAAATGAAGTTTTCTTGTATGATTAGGTATAAACATGTTATTGCCGACTTCCTTCCTACCTTGTCCATTAATGTGATAACCAAATGATTTTATAATTTTATAATTAAGGACAAAGGTAATCATGAAGGGAAGAATTTGGCCAGAACTTTGATTGACATACCTATTTCATTAGGAATTTTTCTATTATTTCAGGGTTCACAATCATTGATGATATAAATGAGAATATAACAAGTGGTGTTATGCTCGGCATGCCATTTTTCAAGAAGTTTGTGTCATGCCAAAAGATCATAGAGAAATTCGCACGTAGGGACGAGTGCGAGCAAATAAATAAAGAATGAAGAAGAGAGGAAAAAGTCTAACTTAAAGACTGGCTAAAAGAAAAGTGCTTACCGGGAGACAACCCGACTGTTTTTAATTGTTTGTCATTTGTAATTTTAATTGTTTGCCAAGTCTGTCTTCCTAGACATTTAATACGGCGTATCGAACCTCTATGGATATGCCGTATGGACCTGTCTGGATGTTATCAATCCTTTATATTTTGCATTTAAATTCCTGCAAACTTTAAAACATTTGTTTTTACAGGATGCAATATGGTGTATCCTTGGGTTTGGGATATGGCGTATTGACTCCATGTACAATATGTGTGTTTATTTTTCCGCATTGTAACCATTGTAAAACCGAGATAGGATTGCACATTTTGTCTTCTAAACTTTTATGCAGGACCTTGCTGTAACAAAATCGACGAATCGGTGATGGTATACTTTGGAAAAGACTTGTGTTGAACTCATACGGGCATTCTGACGCCTCTTCAACACACTTTTTCTCAAGAACTTAAATTGGAGATTCATCCCGAGCAAAATATCAGGGGAGTTCCTCGTTCTAATTCTATTTCCCATTTTCTTTAATTGTTTTATCTATACAACGAGAACGTTGTATAATTTAAGTGAGGGGATGGAGAATTAGAATGCCTACTTGTCCTTCTTTTTACAAATAATATGCTATATGCTTAAATTATGCCAAATTAAAAAAAATAGCCACTTTTGTAAAAATTACTAGTTACATGACCTCGCGCACAATAACCCTTAATGTCAAATTGTGAGAATTAAGCCTATTCCGTTTCCAAACGTTTACTAAAAATTCCACAAAATTATGAGTGTGTTGGTGATGTAGTGGACTTTAGAACTTGGCTTGGTATATCACTCGAGACCACAATGATGAGTACTATGGACTTAGATGGAGTAACATGTTTAACTTGTAAATTTCTAGGAATACACCAAAAAGCCTACATGTTGTAATCTTAACTAACTACACTGGTTAGTTAACCCCCTATGTGACCCTTTACTTACTCTCACTATAAGAGTAAGATACCCCTAGAAAAACCTGTTGAGCCATTCTTTTTTTTTCATACCAAATGTTTATTTCGTTACACCTTTACACTTTAGCCTACCCTGTAGATTAAGCCTATTAATCATAATTGCTAGTTGATTTTGTGTAAAGTCTTGTATTTCCTATGTCAAAGTGAAATTTTCTATCTCTGGTTAGGTCGGGAAATTTCACAATGCAATGAGAATGTATGTAGCTCGTGTATTTTGCTACTTTCACACTTATGTATTATGTTCAAAGATGAAGTGTTTAAAGAAAAATTATCCGGATGAATTATGATGGTGAAGACAGTGAAAATACATCGAGATTCGTATTGTTATGTTGAAAAAAATAAAAAAATAAAAAAATAAAAAATTAGAAAATTAGAAAATTACAGCAAAAAAATGAGAAGGAAAGATAGATAGTCGATTCATCAAACTTAAACTGATAAATTACTTGGAGGATCAATTATTCGTTGATATGTGGTAAAAATCAACGATGTATAGCTTTGTAAAAAGTGGTCGATATCACCACTTGTCTTGTAAAAGTATGTATAAGTATGGGATGGTGACCGTTATGGGAACGCCAACATAGGTTGTGTTTGTCATTCTATGATCGAGAGGTTTGTATATATTTCTGAGTCTTTATTATGGAACGGTCGGGAAAGTTTCTAGCAACTATATACCTTATTTGTTCAGGCTTAATATATTTGTTTTGTGAATTTTATTTAACAACAATTTATTTCCTTTTCCTAACAACTAGCCTTAGGTTTTACTCGAACAAGGATGTGATCGAGTCATACATGTCTATTCTGTCGTTACGGCCATGTATGTGTGATTCAGCCACATTGTTGGTTTATTAATTTTGGTGAAAGTTAGAAGATCCATACCCTATATCATTCTTCATCCTAACCCTTGCTTAAACTCGAATAAGGATGTGATCGAATCATACATGTCTATTCCATCGTTACGGCCATGTATGTATGATTCAGCTGCCTTGTTGGTATGGTACTTTTGGTGAAATAGTGTTAGAGTGATCCAACCCATTAAGCCTATTAACCCAATTTACCTTTTTGAACTTGTTACTCCTTAGCTCTAAGAGATGTATATCCTTGCCAAGCATATGATAAAAAACTAATCATGATCTAGAAATTAAGCATACCTATTAAATGTTACACCCTAGATTGGTTGAGTGATATGAGTGTTTTCATTTCCCATATTTTGTGAGGTGCTTGGTTTTGTATAGGTGATTAAATTAAAGAATGCTTAATGGAAAAATCCTTAACTTCGGTTAGGATACATTTTTAATAAATTTCTAGAGTCTACTTGAGGACAAGTAGGATTCAAGTGGGAGGATATTTGATGACATCAAATAACGTTACTTTTATAGCATCATTTATCCTAAGTAAATTACTCACTTTTATATAATTATTGCAAGAATTGTTACTTAATTGCTTAAAGTTGTTAATTGCAGTAATTATGGAGTACATTGTGAAGACAAGCTAAAAGGCGCACATTTTGGAGCTTAAACGAAGATATTTGAAGATTGCTTATTTCTAACTACATAAGCCATATCCAACAAATAAGATACGACGTATCTACGCCTGGACTTCACAAGAAAACGCGTACGTTCAATACCCAATACGTCGTATCCTGCTGATTATATACCCCGTATCCAGCTGGTCAACAATCAAAGATCCTGCAATAAATGTGATTGAAGACAATTATTACTGATTGATTGTGAACATAGCGCGCACTCCAAGGAATACACCCCAATACGCCGTATGGACCTCACTCAATACGACGTATCCACTCATTTTCAGAGACTATAAATAGAAGACTCAAAAACGAGTTTTCAGTGTGTAAAATCATATTCTCTATACCATACACAAAAAAGTCGATTTTGTGAAGATACAAAGAGCAGCCAAGGTCAAGCATCGATACTAATTCCATAGAAGACACCGTGTAATTCCTACACTCTTGTAATTATTTGATTTTTGGTATTGTTCGTTAACTCGGTTAGTTTACCTTGGTTGTTTGATTATACTTATATTATTACAATGGTTGTGAGCTAATACCCTCGGGTATTAGCTATCTTAATGAAGATTCAATGTTTGGTTTGTTTAATCCCGATTACTTAATTTATCGTTGATTGTTTAATTATGTTTATCACCTCATACTTGTTTATGTGCTTGAATATGCGAACAATCATTCAACTGGGTCTAGTGAGACTGACCAACTGATCTAGATACTGGATGGCTCTCCATATCACGTTTTATATATCTGGACCGATAGTATCACAAGTAATGTTCTATCTTTGCCTTTAGATTAGTGAGCTTAGTTGGCCTGGCAGGTGACCCTTAGATCAACAAGTATGTTCTTAATCGTTGGTAAAGACTTGAATAGTGAACTACCAGTATATAAAATGCCGTCAAGCAGTAAGTGGGTAAAGTTCGGATGGGCTAGGGTTTAACAAGATCACCATTGCTTTAATCCCTAAGATAGATTATAATTAAACTAAAAGGATGCTTTATGCGGATGAATTAATTATGGCAGGATTCAACGTGTCTAGGTCTTAGGAAGAAGTACAGCCTAAGTCTTAAGAATGATATGCCGTTTCGAGATAAGCACTCATTGCACTAAACAAACAAACCAATGTTTAATCGGATTTAATATGGCTAATATAGTTTTCTATCATTTGGCTTGACCGCTCTTTTATCTTCTGATTATCTTCTTGCGTGATTATTGTGTATTGAATTAATTTTAGTCACCATAAAACCTATGCCAGTCTCTTAGGCTAACCCCCCTCCCCCTCCTTATCATTAGAACTAGGTTTAGCATAGGTTTAATAATAATTAGAATTAACTAGAATAATTAATTAGAATAAAATACTAATAGAATATAAGGTTAACTTTCTCGCTCTTAGTGTTTGACAACCTACTTACCACGAAGCTACATCTTGACTGTGTACACTGTCCGTTAAAGTGTTGTTTTGGGGTTAAGTCGGCTAAATATAAATTTAAAAGTTTAAGTATCATAAATTACACATACACGATGACACATAAATGACCATGGCATCCCTAAACTTATGCACTTCATCTTCTCTCATTAGATACTTCTTGCTATTTATGCTTTCATAACTTACCCCCGGGTTTGTAGAATATGGTGTATAGTTCTTTGTTAACAATGCCAGGAGCTGAAACCTATGGCCTGGTGAGGTTTTGCTTGATTTGATAACTTTTTATCCCTAGTTGGACATCTTTAACTCTGTGCTTGAGTACTGTTCGTCGAATGAAAAACCAAAGTGCAACAGCCAAGTCAGTCTGAACATTGCCATCGAGGTGGTGGAGCTTGTTTTGGTAATACATAATGCACATATCCTCAATATCATTTAATTGAAGTCTTGGAAAATTTACTTCCTTGAATATGCACTCCTTCTGATTTGCCTGTTTAACAACTATCTCTTTTAAGTAACCATAACCACATTGCTTATCTACATAAATTTCTGACAATGTTAAGTATCTTCATTCGGGAGTAGACTGTGTGATTTGATATTCTTGCTTGCCTTGCTTTGTAGAATAATTTACATTTGGGACCCTAGTGACTTATCCCCGTAAGCAACATCTTTGTCATATGCTACTTTGGATGGACTCTACAGATTTGGAATCATTTCCTCAATACTGTATAGCTCATATCTTGATGCTTTTGCCTTTGTGAATGACGCAGTGTATTTCTTTTCTTCCAAATTCCTAGATCTTAAGTACTCAAGATCCTTGTTGAAGAAGAATTCTACTGGAATGTATAATCGACTAGGAGCACCGAGCAAAGGTAGAGGTTTACTAAAATCTTTTGGAATTATGTCTCCTTTAGGATTTGCCCAATCTAACTGATCATAGAAAGCCAAGTAACGCTGCTCCAAGTGGTATTCAAGTTCAATACTACTTCTGCAGGTTCCTTTGAAAAGTTTAAAGACTAGGCCTTCTAGGTCTACTTTAGTAATTTTATCTTTCTTGAGATGATGCCTAATGAAGTTCGTGAAGTCAAAGGTAGATCCCAGTAGATCATTAAATTCTTCTGGAGCATTTGCAGTTTTCTAAAGTTCGGAGAACCAATCTTGTTCTGGTCCTGCATTGGCATTTGGATCTTTGCTCTAATCAGGATCAGTAGTTTCTAGTCTAGGGGATTGCTTAAACCATTTGAATTTATCTTGACTTGGAGCAGTATCATCTTGTGAATGATCATCATCATTGATCACATCATTAACTGATGGTTCTTCTTCCATTTCTGCCTATTGATCATGATCTTTGAGTGCTTCATCTGCTTGCACAGTTTTATCAGTTTTCTAAGATTTAGATTAGGTTGTACCTTTAGATGAAGTAGGCTGATCTTTTGTTTTCTTAAAGGAAGATACATCATGATCCTTCTTTTTCTTCTTCTTGGAATCTTATATCAACATTAGTAGGAGGGTCTTTATCATGATCATCCCTTCGTCTCTTCTTCTGAATAGGTAGATTTGCTAGGTTATCAATGTCATCCTCATTAACACTTAGAGAAACTACAAGAGCATTATATAGAGCTTTATGTGTTGGATGTCTGTTGTATGCCTTGAATTTCTCCATCATTCTGTACAACTTGTCCTTTTGATTATATATATCAAGAGCTGTTTGATTGAATTTTGTTGATGAATGCTTAGGCATGCTTTGCTTGACAGCCTTCTCCTGCTTGATTTTGCCTAAATCAGGCACGTCTTTTGATAAATCAATATGTTTGAGATGTGCCTCGATGAATTTGTCAACAGCTTCTTGAATGTTAAATTTTAACATTGCATCAACCTGCCTCTCAAGTCTGTATACTATGTTTTCTAGAGATCCATCATCATCTTGAGATTTAGACTTTTTAGACTTCATTAGAATTCTTTTAATCTTGCTTTGTTTTGGTTTTGTTGGTGGTGGTTGGGTAGGTGATATTGTTGTTATATCACGAATTATTGTCACGGTTGTATCAACTAGTGAACGTCTTAGTGCAGCTAGTGTAGCTTGTTTAACTAGAAGATCCACCATTGATTGAACTTCAGGTTCAACCGGTTCCTTTAAGATATCAGAGAGATTCACTTCTGCATGCTCATCAAGAACCTGATTAATGAATTTAGTGGAAGATAGAGTTTGAGAAGAGCTTATCAAAGTTGCTTCAGGCTTCTATGGCCGGGGTTCTGCCATTTGAACATCAGCTTGTTGATGACATCAAATAACGTCTATTTTATAGCATCATTTATCCCATGTAATTAACCCATTTCATATAATTATTGCAAAAAATTGTTACTTAATCGTTATATTTGAGAAATGCAGTAATTATGAAGTACTTGGTGAAAGTTAACTAAGAGTCACACATTTTGAGCTTAAACAAATATATTTTGAAGATTACTGTTCTAACAACCAATACGCCGTATCTATCAAGGAAAATACGGCGTATCTGTGCCTGCACTCACCAAAGACCACGAAGGAAAAAAGATCCAATACGTCGTATCCAGAAGAAGACAATACGTCGTATTTAAGCTATATGGGAATAAAATATTCTGGAAGATATCAAATGTGGTCCCTACTCCAAGAAACCCCTGATACGCCGTATCCAGAACTTTGGATACGCCGTATCGACCATATTCCAGAACCTATAAATAGAAAACTCAAAAACAAGTTTTAAGTGTGCTAAATCATATCCTCGATTCCTAAACCACAAAAGTCGATTTTTAGAGGATAAAAAGAGCAGAAGAGGTCGAGCAACACGATTAATTCCATAGGAGACAACGTGTAATTTCTTATACTCTTGTAATCATTAAGTTTTTGGTATCATTCATTAACTCGGTTAGTTTACCTTGGCTAAATCATTACTTTTGTATTAATTATGACGTTTGAAGGCTAATACCTTCGGGTATTAGCCATTGTTATGAAGATTTCTTAGGTTAGCTAGTCAATATTACTTTTAGGGTTTCTAGCCACCAAATTGTTCTCTTTCAATTTTTTAATCAATCCTTGTTTAATTTAATCTCTTGATTCTACATATCATTGTTAAAGGTTTATATGAATGATCATGGAACCTACATTACGTGCTTAAGTATGTGACCTATCATTCAACTGGGTCTAGTCCTACATATTTAATGCGCTGCAACTTCGGTGTTGTTTGGGCGTAGGCTAAGAGTCCAGGATAGCTCTCCATATGCAATTTATATATCTAGAATCATAGGATCACAAATATTGACCTATCTTTGCCTTTAGTTTAGTGAGCTTAGTTGAGCCATAAGGTGACCTTGGTATCAACGAGTATGTTCTTATTCCATTGGTAAGGACTCAGACAGTAGATTACTAGTATGTAAAGAGCCGTTAAGCAGTAAGTGGGTAAAGTCTCCATGAGCTAGGGTTTTAACAAGATCACCATTGCTTTAATCCCTTAGATAGATTATAATCAGCAAATAAGGATGCTTTATGAGGATGCGTTTAATTTTGACAGAATTCTACGTGTCTAGGTCTTAGGAAGAAGTAACGCCTAAGTCTTAAGAATGATATGCCGCCTCGAGATAAGTAATCATTGCACTAAATAAACAAAGCAATGTTATGTTTGGATTAATAATGGTTAATACAGTTTTCTTATATTTGGCTTGACCGCTCTTTTATCTTGTATTAATTTGCTTGCGTATGTTTTAGTGTCTTGAATTGGTTTTAGTCACCATAAAACGTGTGCCAGTCTCTCAGGCTGAAAACCCCCTTATCCATTAGATTTAGGAATTAACATAGGTTTAGCATATGTTTAGCATAGATTAGACTAACTTAGATTAGAAAAACCAAAGTATTAATAAATTGAAAGTGTTCCTTGCTCTTAGTGATCGACATCTTACTTACCACGAAACTCCCACCGACCGGGTCCACTGCCTTTTAAAGTGTTCTTTTTGGTTAAGTCGGCAAAATATAAATTTAAAACTTGAACCATAATTTACAACCACACAACGACACATCAAGTTTTTAGCGCCGTTACCGGGAAGTGAGAATCAATCTTGATTTTTATTTAATATTTTGGTTTTTAACATTAGATTAGATTAGATCTAACTCTTAGGATTAGTGTATAATTGTGTATATTCTGTATATTTGCTTGTATATTTATGAGTTTAATTGTTTGCGTGCTATTTAATTGTTTTCTAATACACTGTTTTGGTCGATAACCTGATATGGCGTATCCACTTCCATTGGATACGGCGTATCTAACTTTCTATCCAATATAGCGTATTCATTCAAAAAGATTAATACGACGTATTCAGTTCCATTGAATACGGCGTATTGACTATTTGATAAAGTAACATATCTGGTTTTTCGCATTTAATTTTTGTATATCTGTGTTTTATTTCCCTTGAGCCCATCCTACTAATTGTTTATCCTTTGTTTCAGGTAGTCCATGACAAGAAGTTCGACTAAGGAACTATTTACACCTTTCAAGGATCCGGAATGAGAATTTCGATCATCTAGGAAGCACTTCAAGACACTAAGTCTTGACGAATCAAGATCGCTTGATTTTGATCTATTTTCTGACCAAGAAGAATATTCGGAGGAAGAAGTTACGGAAACAATGGCGGAAACTATGGAACAATACATGAGCAAAACTCGAGCTGACTATGGATCGGGATTTGCTAAGCCTAAGATCGAGGACAAGGGTAATTTTAAACTAAAAGGAAAATTTCTTAAGGAACTACGAACCAACACTTTTAGCGGTTCGGATCATGAAAATGCGAACGAACATATTAAGAAAGTCATTGAGATCGTGGATTTATTCCACATCCCTAATATAACAATAGACCAAGTGATGCTTAGAGCCTTTCCTATGTCCTTAACTGGAGCCGCAAGTCGTTGGCTAAGAAACAAACCATCAGGTTCGATTACAACTTAGGAAGATCTGATGACAAAGTATCAAAGCAAATATTGCCCACCTGCTCGTACTTCAAAGAAAATGGAAGAGATCAACAACTTTTAGCAAGAATCGTATGAAAACCTCTATCAAGCTTGGGAGCGATGTAAAGAACTCATGATGAAGTGTCCTCAATACTATTTAACAGAAATACATGAGGTAGTCTTGTTCTATAATGGATTGGATGTTCCAACTAGACAAATTCTTGATTCAAGAGAAGCCATACCATCAAAGACTGTTGCTGATGCAAAGGTAGCCATCCAAGAAATGGTTGAATACTCTTAAAAAAGGCATAATGGAACATCAAGGACCAGAAGTACTGAAACTTCTGACGAACTAGCAGCCATACAAGCACAACTCAACAATCTTGGAAGAGAAATCAAGAAAGTAAATGAAAAAGTTTATGTTGCTCAAGTAGGATGTGAACAATGTAAAGGTCCCCACTACACCAAAGATTGTCCACTCAAGGAAGAAGGGAAAACCCTCGAAGAAGCTTACTACACTCAATTTGGTGCACCTTTTCAAGGAGGGGGATATAAAGCAACTACATCGGGATTCTACCAAAGGAACAACGCGAATCCTTCATACCAAGAATGAAGGCAATCTATGAAAGAAACCCTGAGCAAGTTTATGAGTGAATCGGCAAAAAGACATAAGGAGAACTCCAATTTGATCAAAGAAATCCAAGCTTCAACAGATGCTGCCATAAGAAACCAAGGAGCACTAATTAAAACTTTGGAGATCCAAATCGGGCAAATGAGCAAGGTACTATAGGAAAGAGGATTTGGAAGTTTATCGAGCTCAACTGAAACTAACCCGAGAGACCATGTCAAGTCGATCTCAACTATTGTTGAAGCTGATTCATACCCGATACGCCGTATGGGATCCTCCCAATACGTCGTATCCACTGGACAGAACCGTACACAGATGTACAAGGCAAAATAAATGACAATTCCGTTTCTAAGTCGTTTGAATGGTTACTACTGTGAAGAAAAGAAGGGATCATATGGACCACAATTCTTGGAAGCTTACTCTGAATCTTCACATATCAACAATTCCATACCCAGAAAGGAGAAAGACATAGGGTGTTTCACTTTACCTTGCTTTATTAATAATGTTTGCTTTGATAATGCCCTTGATGACTTAGGAGTTAGCGTTAGTGTTATGCCTCTCTCGACCTACCTTAACTTAGGATTAGGCGAATTAGCTCACACTAAGTTGACAGTTGAATTAGCAGATAGGACTATGAAATATCTAAAGGGAATTGCTGAAAATGTGCTAGTAGGTATTGATAAATTTGTTTTCCCCGTAAACTTTATAATTCTTGATATGCCCGAGGATATCAAAGTGCCATTGATCCTCGGAAGACCATTTTTATCTACCGCCCGTGTTAATATTGATGTTTTCAAAAGAAAGATTACTTTGAGAGTTGGGGAAGAGAAAATAATTTTCAAAAGTGTTAAACCTGCTAGTACTTTAATTAAGAGGGTCTACATGTTAGGCTTAAGAGAAAGAATAGAACTTGATTTAGAAGCTAGGCTAATGGGAGAGACTTTGGTGTTGAATAGATCATTAGACTCTTTCTTTGGGAATTACATAGAACTAAACGATCTTAATGTACCATTAGAGCTTAGGAGAGATCAAGTTGATGATTTAATGCCCACCATTAAGGAATGTGAGGTAGTTGAGGAATTTAGAGCTAGGAATGATGCTAGAATGGTTAGCAAAGTTTTTGGATATCCTAGTAATTGCGACCGCGATAAGAAGATCCATATTGATTGTGCCCACAACTTGAAGTTTTCTTGCATGATAGGTTTTGAATTTTTACACGCTAATTTTTTCCCTATCTTGTACGTAAATGTGATGTCCAAAAAGTTTTATAATTCTATAAAGAAGGACAAATTAGAATACAAGGGAAAAAATGTAGATGGAGCCTTAATGAACATACCTATCTTTGTTGGAACTTTTTCTATCTTAACAGATTTTGCAGTTTTAGAAGATATGGATGCTTATCTTGATAAAGGAATGGGCGATGTTATTTTTGGCAAACCATTTTTAAGAGAAGTTGGGATTAATGCAAAACGATTTGAAGGAATAATTACCATTCACAATGGTAATGAAGAAGTAGCTTACCAAATGGTGAGATCCCATCCGAGGTTTAAACACCACACTAATGAACAATGCAACAAGATCCCGCCATTACTAAAGGTGAGTGAAGAAGATAAGATGAATGGAATCTCGCACTCGTACCAAAAGATCAAGAATTTCTACAAGGGGGTCTTCTACTTAGGACCCGAATATGTCCGAGATGCGAAGATGGAAGAATGGCTCACATGCGGGCACATTAGCGTGCATGCGATGGAGTAAGAAAGCTAGAGGAAAAAGTCTAACTTAAAGACTTTGCTGTAAACAAAAGTGATTCCCGGAAGACAACCCGGATTGTTATTTATTTTTATCGAGTCTGTCTTCCCAGACATCAATACGGCGTATCCGCTCCATACCATACGGCGTATTGAATGTCTGGATGTTATCAGTCCCTTATTTTTATGCACTTTAAACATTATTGTCAGTTCTGTTAATACGGCGTATTTATGCACATGGTACGGCGTATTCAACAGACTGACCAGTATTTAGCATGGTTGTTAAGATCCCGATCCTGATCTTAGGATCTTACGATTTTACGACACTGCAAAAGCAAAAACGATCCAGATCCTACGTAGGATCTTTGCTTGCTTAGGATCTTATAGGATCCCGATCTTGACAATAGGATCTTAAGATATACTACGATCCGATCTTACTTTTCTCAAACCACGAACTAAAATCTACGAATTTATGGGTTGTGTTTCCTAGATATTAAAAAATAACAAGTTAATCTTCTTAAACATTTTATAATTATAATTTATGACAACATTCATATGAAACATTTATATAATTTTGTGTTTATGATATATAATAATTTGTAGATTTATATAATATTAGAAAGACTATTAAGAAAATGACATTAAGTAGGATCTTACGATCTCGATCCTACCTTACGATCTCGATCTTGCAAAGACGAAAACGATCCTGGGTAGGATCCCGATCTTGAGAACCTTGGTATTTAAAATTGAGTTTACTTTAAATTAACCGTAGGTACCAATATAGGAATGCATCGTTTTTCCTATAATTTGCACAGGACCTCGCTGAAAGAAAAGAAATTGACAAAGTTGGTGAAGTATCAATCATCTGGAATCCTATGTGTGATTATAGTCATGCTAGAATACAGACGCATGTTCAACACGTTCTTGCTTATAAACTCAACTTGGAGAATCTACCGAGCAAAATATCAGGGGAGTTTCTCATTCTAATTCTTTTAAATTCCCGTTTTTAATGTTTTATCTATACAATGAGGACGTTGTATAATTCAAGTGGGGGGATGGGAATTAGAATGATACTTGTCCTATTTTTGACACTAAAATGCTTAAATTATGCTCAAATTTAAAAAAATTTCAAGCATACTTTGTGAAATTACTTGATACATAACCCGCACACAATAACCCTTATTAGATATTGTGAGGATTTAACCTTATCTGTTTCCAAATGTTTACCCAGATTCCACAAAAATATGAGTGTGCTAGTGATGTTGTATACTTTAAAACTTGGCTTGATATATCTATTCAAGACCACAATAATAAGTACTATGGATTTAGATGGAGTAACTTGTTTAAATTGGTAAATTTCTAGGATTACACTAAAAAAGCCTTTATATGTTGTTTTATTAACTAAATACACTGGTTAGTTAAATCCTCGTATAAACCCTTTGTTTACTCTTATCTTAAGAGTAAGACACCCCTAGAAAAACCAATAGAGCCAATCCTTTATGAATTACACCAACAGTTTGTTTCGTTACACCTTTACACCTTAGCCTACCCTGTTAGATTATGTCCATTTATCAGTTGCTAGTTGCTTAAAGTGTAAAGTATGTATTTCCCGAGTCTTGCGTCAATTTTGTATCTTTGGTACGGTTAGGAAGAAATTTGCACATTGTAAATAAGAATGTATAAAGTAGTTAAAACTCGTGAATTTTTACTTCCAACACAATTATTGGTACGTCCGGAGAATGAAGAATTACCGAAGGAATTATCCGGAGTTATTATGATCGTGAAGATGGTGAAATTACACCGAATTTCGTAGTATATAAAAAAATCAAAAAAAATTAGAAAAATCACAACAAAAAAAAGAAGGAAAGTGTGAAGATAATCGTTTCGCAAAAGCTTAGACCGAAGGAATTATATGAATGATCGATTATTCATTGATACGTCTTATAAGTCAACGATGTAGAGTATTGTATAAAGTGGTAGATATCACCACTTGTCTTGTAAAAGTATGTAAAGTATGGGATGATTGGGAAGTTGACCGTTACGAGAACGACAACTTTGGTTGTTGTTTTTGATCTATGATCAAGACGTTTGTAAATAGTTGTGACTTTATCATGGTAACGGTTGGGAAAAAATGTCTAGCAACTTATATCTTGGACCTAGTCTATTTGTTTCGTAATTTTTGTTTAACAACAATTTAATTCCCTTTCCTAATCATTAGCCATAGGTTTTACGCGAATGAGGATGTGTATGAGCATGTATGTCTATTCCGTCATTACGGCCATGTATGCATGTCTTAGCTGCCTTGTTAGTTTATTACTATTGGTGAAAGTTAGAAGATCCCTGCCCTATATCATTCTTCATCCTAACCCTTGGTTAAACTCGATTAAGGATGTGATCGAACACACATGTCTATTCTGTCGTTACGGCCATGTATGTGTGCTTCAGCTGCCTTGTTGGTGTGGTACTCTTGGTGAAAGATTGTAAAATGATCAATCCTAAGCTTTATAATAAAAACCCATTTTACTTTTATAAACTTGTTACTCCTTAGCTCTAGTGGTGGAGATGTGTATCCTTTCCAAGCCTATGATAGAATACTCATCACGACCGAGCAATTAAGCGAATTAGTTACATGTTACCACGTAGATTAGTTGAGTGATTTGAGTGTTTTCATCTTCCTATTTCATGAGGTGTTTGGTTGTGTACTTGTAATAGATCAAATAAATGCTTAAACGGAAGAATCGTTAGGGATACATTTTTATAAACTTCTAAAGGCTACTTGAGGACAAGTAGGATTCAAGTGGGGGGATATTTGATGACATCAAATAACGTCTATTTTATAGCACCATTTATCCCATGTAATTAACCCATTTTGTATAATTATTGCAAAGAATTGTTACTTAATCGTTTGTATTTCAAAGAATTATTGCAAAGAATTGTGTACTTGCATACTTAATCTTCACAACTGGAGAGAAGATTTCATTATAGCCCACCCCCTTTTCTTTTGGAAACCTTTAACCACCAATCGAGCCTCGTACCTTTTGTTGCCGATCTGCTATTCTTTAACCTTGAACACCCACTTGCTCTTTAATGCCTGCGTTCCTGCTGGTAGTCTGACTAAGGACCAAGTCTGGTTCTTTTCAAGTGTATTGGTGGAACATTGACTAAGATCTCCTTTATGTTTTGACGATGACAAATAAACGTTCGTAACACTTCAAATAACAAACTATAGCCAAAATCCAAAAAACCAGAACTGTGCTCCCGGCACGCCAGTCACGCGTTAGCGCGTGAGGTAGCGCGCCAGTGGTTGTCCTATTTTTACGGATTTTGCATTGTCGGCTTTTCTCTTACCCGACACATATGGAAACTTTAATAAAGGTATATACATGATACTTGAGCATTTGGGAACACTCCAAATGAGTTTTAGACTTAGAGAGGAGCAAAAACAAATCCTCCTGTTTTTCAACAAAACGTCAACTAAATTCTTTTATCAAATGCCTCTAGCCAAGGCTAAAAATTCTTTCTAAACCTAGCATGGATATAGTTTCAACATACCATCAAACATAAGTATTCATTGACCTTAATCCGGATTTACGTTGTTTCTAATCACGTAACGGGTTTTACTCCCTTATTGGTCAAACAAAGTCAAATGTCACTTTGCGTAAACGCATCCTTCCCTGTTATGGGATATGCTTTACTTGAGATGCAAAGCACTTAGCTTGTTTGCATCAAGATGATTAGTGATCAAATCCATTGTTGATAATCATGGATTAAAGGCTAAATGACTAATTGAGTTTTTGGTAATTGAAGGTTAATCTTACTTTGATTCTTTTTACTTTTTATTTATAAATGTTTTAAGAACTCCCACAAGTATTCCACACACATCACCTACACCATACTCTACTCTAAACATTCTCCTTGTCATTTGTTAATCATATCTACCCAACAAATAATTATTCACACATTCCATACACTTTAAACATTCCTTCCCAAAACCAATCCATAATCATCATCGCCCATCTCTTTTCTATCTTATTGCATTGTGATTATTTACCCAATCAATCTTTTGATTATCACCCTTATCATCTTCATCACTTCTATTTATAACCATAAAGCCTAAACCTTCCTTACTTAAACATCCCCAAGCTTATCCTACATGACAATTCACATTCCCTTACACCATTGTACCTTGTTGTATTTCTTTTCCCTAACATTCCAACTTAGGCTCCTACTCATCACATCTCAACATTCTTTACCACACAATCCCTATTCATTCTCTTCTTCATCTCAACACACACACACACACATATCCAAAACACCTGTTTGATCAGTAATGCGTTTTGTTTACCGATAGTAAGCGCTTAACTTACCCGAATGGGGATGTCAATCCCAATAGATCTATTTATAACACTCGTGCTTACACAATGTAATTAATGATTCATGATAATCGGGCATAGTGGGTTATCGCTACTTAGGCTAATTCGTAATCATTTAAAAGAAAGGTACTTGTGTTCATAAGTATAACAAGCAATGTATCTCACCTCGAGATTTATAAAATAGTGATAAATAAGTGAAAGTGAGGGTATAAACTCACCTTAAATGAAAGTATTGATTTTGTGAAAATCAAGCAAAGGAAAACGTCACAACAAGTCAGAAACGCAACATAATTAAATGTGGGTCGATTTAGAATTATGCAAGTGAAATGAAATGATGCAATATATTTTTATAACATTATATCACCACCTAATAGTTTGCGTTTTAGTTTTATATGTCAAAGTAATGTTTATGTTTAATTCGCCATTTT
This sequence comes from Tanacetum coccineum, assembly GCA_026074375.1. Taxonomy (NCBI): domain Eukaryota; kingdom Viridiplantae; phylum Streptophyta; class Magnoliopsida; order Asterales; family Asteraceae; genus Tanacetum; species Tanacetum coccineum. Next base: position 6,721 of record BQNB010000273.1, on the reverse strand, counting down.
TATCCGTCATTATATACTTTACTATTATTTTAAGTAACCAATATAATAAATCCAATCTAGCTTACTAAATAATATTTTTAAAAGTTTGCGACGCGTATAAATAATATATAAGTTATACTATAAAATTTCTTAAGGATTTAATAACCCAAACGGACTCGAAAACGCCCGACAACCCCATTTTATATTTCAAACAACACACTATCTTATAAAAATACATGCAAGAACTTTATTAAATTTTTAGAAAATAGTCAGACTTTGGAAGGGCGTAACTCATTCGATATAATGATTCACGGGTTATCCGAAAGCGAGGTTTCAAGGAAAAATCATAATCTACAAGTTTTCTTTTATAAGTTTCACCCGATTCGGATCCGAAACGGGCCAAAAATACAATTTTAATAACTAGACTGATTACTTATAAAAACAGTTTTGTCGGAAAAATTACCAAACTTCATTTGACCATATCTTATTCGTTGTAAGTCCGATTTTTGCGTTTTTTATATCCACACGTTCGTATTTAAGTCTACTATCATATTTTTAAGGCCCCGACTATTTAAGACCAGATTCACTGTCCAAAAACCTAGGTACAAAATCTGGACATCAACTATTTTATTTCCATTCTATCACTATTTTTCACCCACAAATTGCAACTCCATACTAGCCTAATCTTTTTCACTAATTTTTATCAATTTTCATCACAACAACAACTTCATAATAACCTAGTCTCTTCCATCAATTTATCAAGAATAAACATAATATTAAGAACAATAATAAAATACATAACTTTACTAGTTCAAGCTTATAATTAACCATTTTTAACAATAAAGCTAATATTTCAACAAGTAACTTATATTGTGACTAAAATAAATTGTATATATGTATGAGCATATTTTTATTAGTCATTTTACAACATCTATGCAATATTACATTTTCAAAGTTTACTTGTTTCATTTAGAAAAACCTTTAATTATACAAACTAGTGGTGATATAATTATGTAAATGTGATGATTATAACAAGATACATGAAATAAAAATATGAGATGAGAATGTGCAACCTTAAATGATGAGATGATGAGAAACTAGTTTAATACCTAAATCAAACCCCAAGTATTGTTTGATTATAACTAAAACCCCTTAAAACTTCTTGAAATGCACTTGAAAATATCAGAACCAAGTTGTTCTTGGTCTTCTTGTTTGAGTTGTGGCTTATGGCTAGAGAGGAAGAAAGAATTTTATTTTTTTGCTAGTGAGAAGTGTGTGAGAAAGTAACTAGTTCATTTGACTTATAAAAGTTAATTTAGGTAAGTCTTAAAGTGTCTTTAGGAGCATATTAAGAGAATAATACAATTTTAGGTGTGTTCTTACTCTTTGGCCGGTCACAACACCATACTAAATGGTAGGTATGGTTTTGAGGTGGTTCTTAGTTCACATGATAACATATGCTCGTGTTATGCATAGAAATGGAAGTGTTCATGAATCAAAATGTTGCACATACCACAAATAGAGTAGAAGTAGGGGGGCTGGGGGAGGGGCTCTATGTAAAAAAAGGATAAAACATTTATATATGAGTGTAAGTATTTAATTACAAAGGTGGTAGTGTTTAATGCATGCATGCATGTACTAAACCGGTAAACTTGAGCGTTTACATAAAACTTGTAAAATAAAATGCGTAGACTTATAAATTATATTCGTAATAGTTATATAACACATATTTGACGTACACTTATATTTGTTTAATGCCGGTTTAGGTTTAAAGTTGTTTTTCTGTTTACGCGATTTAACTTAACGGCTACATGTAAAAGTAAACATGTAAGGTTTCAAAGTAAATAGTTTTGAGTTCATTGACTTGAAAAATACTGATTGTCACAATACCCTTATCACTCATGTGCCCAAGCCTTTGGGGCCATAAAGTAGCGTTTCCCCTACCATCAATAGATGCGTTAACCCTATCAGAGGGTACTTCAACCATATAGATGCTTCCACATTTGTTCACACGAGCTACCACCAAACTACCTTTAGTAACCTTCCAATGCTGGTCTTCGAAGCCTACGTGGTGACCTTCCTCGTCAAGCTGACAAACAAAGATTAACATCCTCCTTAGGCCTGGAATGTACGTGGCATCCTTCATAGTCCAACTTGTACCAAAAGAAGTTTTGAGGACAACATCCCCAACGCATGCAATGTCTAGAGTCTTGTCATCTGCTAAACGAACCTTACCGGAGCGTAGCTTGAACCTTTTTAACTCTTCCTTACAATAGGTAGCATGGAACGATGCACCAGAATCCATAATACGATCCTCAATCGTATTCTCAACGCAACATACCAATGCGTCATCAGAGTCTCTAACTTTCATGTTAACCTCCTTATCCCTAGAGGCTACAGGATTTGAACACTGATTTTGAAAGTGGCCCTTCTGGTTGCAATTCTAACACGTGATATCCTGCTTGTTTTTTGACTGACCTCTCTTCTTTAATTTTGATATACCTCTGTTCTCCTTCTGCCCTCTGTCTTGCTTTCTACCCTTGCCTTTGTCTTTTGCACTTAAAAGAGAGTTCAAGTACTATCCAGATGTCTTCCTACGAATATCTTCCCCAATAATTAAATCACGAATATTATCGAACGTAAGCTTAGTAGTTCCAGTTGAACCACTAACTGTTGTAACATTGCTTGACCAACTATCGGACAACGAATAAAGTAACAATAAAGCATGTACTTCATCATTGAATTTAATATCAACCGACACCAACCTTGATAAGATTGAATTAAACTCGTTCACATGATGTGCTACAGAGGCTCCTTCCTCCATCTTCGTATTAACCAACTATCGAATAAGAAACACCTTATTTGACGCACTAGGTTTCTCGTATATATTAGATAGAGCCTTAATCAAGTTGTATAGGCTACGTTATTCACCAAGGATAATCTGACCACACCTAGAGCCTGCCTATCTAGCAGGGTCCAGTCTTCAGCCTTCATGCCTGCAGGTTTGACTTCTGCCAAAGGCTCGTGAAGCTTCTTCTGATACAGATAGTCATTGTTAGCCTTTAAAATATGGTGACATATCTGGAATTACATTAGTTTACTAAAGGTAAGACACATAGGGACTAGTTATGACAATTGTATAAGTTAGAATGTGTCTTGACCTATAAATACCCCCTCCATACTTCCATGGAGGGGTGAGGATTCATTTTGTAAAAAGAGTGTGTGTTCTTGTTTCTCTCTTTAGACACACACCTCTTCCTATCTTTTTCCTTTCTCTCTAATAATATGGCTAAACATTTGTTCAATCCTCCCTGACCTCTGGATCATCCTTGTGTAGCGAGTGATTTCTTATGTTTAACAATTGGTATCAGAGCTAACCGGGGGTGTTTTGTTATTGTGTTTGTTGTGTTCGTGATATTTTTTTCCTTTCTCGTGGACTGATTTAAAAGAAAAAATAGGCACGATTTTTTTTGTAACAGTGTTATAACAATTTTACTATTAAACTGTTTTATAACTGCTTCTTATTTTTTTTATATACCTTTGTTTGTTTTTTATTGTATCTATTTTTTGGTTCATCTCTGTTATTGTTATTGTGTTGGTTTCGTGTAATCAAGGCTGAAACGAAGAGAAGAAGAAGGTGCCTCAAGGTGTTTGATGTATTGCTTGAACCGATCGAGTGAAACCGAACGAGTGCTCTTTCAACGACAAACTGAACGAGTCACTCTCCTTTTGAAGCCGATCGAGTGATTTCCATCACAGACCGAACGAGTGTTTCTTTAAGTGAGTCGAACGTGTTTAACCCTTCAGCAACCGAACCAATTTTTTGTAAAGGCCACCGAACGAGTTTGTTTCTTCTTCAGCCGATCCAGTTAAAATTTTCAAATCACCGAACGAGTATCCCTCAAGTAGAACCGAACGAGACATTTTTCAAATAACCGAACTAGTTAATCAATTCATGGAACCGATCGAGTAAAAGTCCTTTTGCAATCGAACTAGTTTCTTCATGTTTTAAATAGTTTTCGGTTTTTCGGTTTCGAGTGTCGGTAAATGATGGGACTTAAGACTTATATCATCGTGTTCGTGACATCGTTTCGATCAACGTGGTATATTTAGTTTTCACCGACGATAACAAACGAGTATTTTTCTAGTTTTGCCGAAGCTAGTCAAGTTTTTCGTTTTTCGGTTCGAGTGTCGTTAATCAACGGGACTTAAGAATTATATCAGTTGTTGACGTGACAATCCGAGGTTTCGATCAACGTGGTGTATTTATTTGTTAACGACGATAACCGTACCACATTGTGAGATTAAAAATTCATACGTTCCATTTTTATCAAATTCAAATGTAGAAGACAATTCAGTAACGAGGGAAAATGTGGCATATTAATTGACTAAAATTGGAAATTTACAAGTTAAGCCCCTGGACTTAAAGATAAATTCAAGATTAGTCTTTGTTTGATTATTTATCCTTAAAGTTCAAAGTATAATTCACCGTTAGTCCTTAATTGCTACGATTTCAACAATAGTCCTCCAAAGTTCAAAATTTGTCCACCGTTCATCGTTTTGCTCAACAAATCATTAACAAAAGTTCAAGTTCTACGACAACAACAATGATTTCACCAACAACAATTAATTTTTTATTCATGGTTTTTTCTTGATTTAGTAAAATCCCGTAAAAGTCGATTCTTTTTACGGTTTAAGTCATAGATTTGTAAAATCCCGTGAACGTTAATTGATTTCAACAACACAACAAACACGATACATAACACAAAAACGATCCGTAATAAATTCACTAACAACGTCAAAACGCTAAAGATTCGATTACGATGACCAGTGATCATGAAAGTTATTTTGTATCGCACTATTTGAGTTGAAGCGTTGAGATTTCTACGAGAGGCGCTCTACTTATTTCATAGCGAAGATCACATCCTTCTATATGCTACCCAAACCCAATCTATCGATTGATGACTTGCTTGAACGTACAACGGTTATGATTGAGACTTGAATTATCTAGTTACCAGCAGTCAGGGGTGGTTGGTTGCAGACCTGGTTAACTATCACTTAAAGGAGTTACATTGTAGTACTCAGTGTCACACGCAGAAGACGATGTGGATAATTTCAAGAGGTGTTGTACTTCTTATACTTTTCTGGTTGGGTATAGAGTACTTATAGATTTAATCTTGCACCGTTCTTCAATCAACAACAGTGCAAGCTTAAGTAACAAATTTGGGGGATTTTACTTCATTTTCAAGTTTGGTATATCGGGTTTACTTCACCAAGTGATCACAACAATAGCCGACAGAATACGAGGTTGGTAAGTTAGCCAGAGAGTTTAAAGGTTGAGATGTAATCAGCAATTCTCACGGGATTCCAAGACAATGGTACTTCACAGTCTAAGTACAATTTTCAAAGTTCTTCAACGACATTCATATACAAGACCTTGATTATACCAAGTTTTCTTGATTCTTGCTTCATTTCCTCTACGGTTTCTGAAGACAAGAGGGTAATGCTTTGTTTGGATTTCAAGATTTGTGCTTAAGACAAGAACTTCTCGAGTATATGGGCGTACACGACAATGATGCTTCCGAGAGTTCGCAACCATCATGGGGGAAAATGTGTACATCCGGGACTTAGTTGACTTTGATGTTACCATGTCAACTTCCAGGGGGAAGTAGTGTATACTACTTAACTTAGCATGGTTTATGAAGTATTCTGCATACGTGAGAAGAATTGTTGCTGATTTCTCGCATGTACCCCCGAACAAATATTCACCAAGCCCTAATGACAAGAAGCAGTGGTCGTTGGTGTGGTTTGACTTCTACAAAATTCCGCTGTGCACGTAAATGACAAGTAGAAGATTGTTCAAGCTACTTCAAAGTTTCAGAATCTGCTTAAGATAGGGATGTTGGTTTGGGGGGAAGCTGATTCAGAAACTTCGCCAAAAAGGAGTCTATGAAGAAAGCTTTTTGAGACATGCTGCATGAATTGGGGGGAAGTTAATCCAGTTCATGCATACTACAATGGTTCCCTTACAAGTAAAGACAATGAAGATCCAAGTTGGAGTACAAGTTTCAAGACCAGGAGAACTTCGAAGACATCTTCAGCTTTGGAAGCGCTTTGGAAGACATTATTTATGTTGTATTTGTACAAGATAGGAACATTGTAAGTAATTCCATATGTCCACATATTGGGGGAAGATTGTTAGCCTTTAAAATATGGTGACATATCTGGAATTACATTAGTTTACTAAAGGTAAGACACACAGGGACTAGTTATGACAATTGTATAAGTTAGAATGTGTCTTGACCTATAAATACCCCCTCCATACTTCCATAGAGGGGTGAGGATTCATTTTGTAAAAAGAGTGTGTGTTCTTGTTTCTCTCTCTAGACACACACCTCTTCCCATCTTTTTCCTTTCTCTCTAATAATATGGCTAAACATTTGTTCAATCCTCCCCGACCTCCGGATCTTTCTTGTTAGCTAGTGATTTCTTATTATAACAGTATTCAATATAAATAATGAGATTTTATTTGCTCGATCTATGAACACGAGTATTATTACAACAAAACGATATCATAAGCAACTAAATCACGAACCTTCTTTATAGTACTTTAGTAATGCAGTACCATCACCTTGTAAAACATTCCTCAATCCTGGTAACATTTCTTTTATTTTCATGAATATTATTCCCATCAAATTTGGAAATTTCTTACGAAAATTGACCTCCACCAAGTCGTCAGTTT